>VYZP01008777.1:0-41144 GCA_013400635.1 Hypocryptadius cinnamomeus | reverse complement strand
CTAAGCAAATAATTTTATTAACTTTCTGCTTGTTTCTTAAGGAAATTGACACAATTGTATCTAAGCATTCTCAAATAATAGTCAAGTATCGCTAATATTTTCAAAACAGTTTAAACAGATTAATAGACCCCATATTTCACAATTTAATAAATCAGAACTTTGTCTTGCAATTCAATGCTATAACTCACTTTGGGTGTCCAGTTTCCAAAGTCCTGGAATAACTTTTTTCTGGTTTTTATTTTTTGTTTATTTCTTTCTTTCTTGTCTCCCATGTAGCATTGTATGGCATTGTATAGCACTTACTAAAATGAAAAGTGTTATGCAGATACAGGTCCAGAGAAAAATGCTCCAGATTATCACTTATCAGCCTTGAGTATGAAACCAGACTCTTCTTTCTGCAGTTGTGGCTTTGTTCAAATATTTCTCCCAGTGTTTTTGGCCAAGCAGAGTGCTTTCAGAAGACAGCCTTTTGTACTTCATGTGCAGCCTTGATTCACCCTCCAAGCCTCAAACATACAGAATGGGGCAGAGGTCATTAAGGAAAAATTGTTTTGTGATCATTAAAGTATGCAACATAACATCATGGACAGATGAAGGGAGGGAGGATTGCAGACTCATAGGGAGTGTCCTGAGGTTCAGGCTCTCCCTGCTGAAATGCTGTTACTTCCCTCAGTTTAAGGAATTGCCACGTTCACAGGAAAGGAATGCGGTGGTGTTTAGTCTCTTAGGCTGGAATCAACATTTATACAAGAAAATGTTAGACAAGTAAGTAAATAGCTATTTACCCAACCTCAGGATTAACTCCATAGTTACAATGTTAACTTAGATGAACTCCTGAAGGATTTTTTCCTTTCATTTGGTGAAGACTTTCATACTTCACGTCAAGACTGAGACTCAGTCCTCCGAAATTCTGTTTTGGATATAAAATGGCACATGTAATACTGAATTTGCCCTGAGGTTTTGCTCAGATTCAGCCCACTCTCTTACTAATACAAGCACAAACAGAATTGAATATCACTTGTGCTTGTGGCTTGCTCACAACCCCTACCTGCCTCAAACTAGAAGGACTCCTGGGCAAGGTTCAGGCTCCCAATAGTGAGCAGAAATTTTAATGACTGTCCTGCTGCTAAAATATATACAGAATGTTACACTGTTGTGAGAGGAATGTTGGACTGATAATTTGGGATTTGGTTCTAAGTGTGTGTATAATTGCTTTGTGAACTGAAACCTATTTTTCAAATAAGAAAACTGAGAATTTCAAAAGCATGCACAAATTATTGCTATTTCTTATCTGAAACTAGACAGGATGGTTTTAAGTAACTTTCTGAATGGTAATAATTTTGCAGAGAATATTATTAGCCTTGGCTTTGAGAATTGCCTTTGTAAAAGAGCGATGTTCTTTCAGCTTCCTTCCCTATTACGTCTGACCTGAGCATACATAAACAGGTGGCTGAATTAATGTTGCATAAGTAGGTCTTAGTTTGATATTGTTGTTATTATTGAATGATTGATTTTGAAAATCATACTGCTTTCTCCAAGATGCTTTTTTTATTCAAAATAGACTGAAATTTGCAGCCCATCAAAACAAGCACTTTGAAGTAAGCAAGTAATTGGCAGCAATAATAGGTTGCTGTCCTCTATGTGGATCTTGGATGTTTTGACAGTGGTTTTCATAAATCTAGTTGGTGAGGGAACAGGGAAGTCTAAGATGAGTATTTTCACTAAGATCGTGGGTTTTTTTAAGCTCTCAATTTTTTTTTCCTAACCTTTTTTTTGCCTCAGAAACAGCTAGATCATTTTGACTGGCACATTAAGTATGGCCTGCTTGCCTGCAGAGGCTGCTCCTCCCAAGGTCTCAGATTGCATTACTGTCTTACGAAAACCCAAAAAATTGTCAAGGTGTGTGTCTTTACCTCTCACAATAGGGATAGGGACACAGATAGGGACACAAAATAAAAGCTAGTCTTTTATTACTAGCATTAGCATAAGTTCTGGGATAGTGTTATAGAGGAAAATTCTTAATCTTGCTAGTTAATATATTGCAAGCAGGCATCCTAGGGGGTTTTTTTGTAGTTAAACAGTAAAAAGTTAAAAAACGCCAGAATTTAAAGTTGCTTACTGCTGAATGGAGTTTATCATTTGAGGCTCAATAATGTGCTAAATGCACAGTATGGCTTTTCATTCAGAACTGGCACATATCCTGCTGGCTCAGTTTGGGTGGAATTTTCATGTGCCTGCCTGCAAAAGGCCATGTAAACAAATACTATGGGGGGAATTTCCAAGAATATGTAATAGCTAGATGCACAAGAGCATGTTGTATCAGAGTAATGGGATATCTCCCTTGGTGGCACATGCCTTCACTCCTTGCTTAAGGTATTCCATAGCTTGGTGTTTGGGGGGGGAAAAAAAAAAAGAAAAAGCATAGGTGAGGTATGGATTCTAAGCCTCAGGACAGACATTAGTACATGCACCCTGGTCTCCACATCCTGGATGCTGGTCATTGCTGAGGAGCAGAACGAGTTAAGTGACATGAACAGCAAGGCTGATTTGTTAACGCTTGTGCAGCAACAACCTTGAAGCTGATCACGTGGCATGAACTGCATCCAAGAAGATGGAACATCTCATCCTGTCCATGTATGCAGTGTAACCAAGCATGCTCAGTTCACAAGGCAAGCACAATAACATGTTACCAATAAGAGTTAAGTGGAGCATCTTATCACAGCCTTGGAAAGTACAAATACAAGCGTTTGAAACCAATTAAGGTCTTTTCATCAACACTGCAGAGTCCGTGCCTTATTCCGCTGTCAGGCTGTAATCACAGGGTAGGAGACAATGATGATATTTCCCTGGTGTCTTGTCTGGAAATGTATGTGGTCTCGGTGCATATACCAACCAGTGAGAAAAAGTCAACATCTCTATTCTGAAATTAAGGATTAACCCAGTCCACCCCTGCTTAATGCAGCTAAAGTATGTATTTAGGTACATTCCTAAATCTAAGTTAGTTTCTTAGTAACTTTGGTTATTTACAGACATAGGTAGGGAGGCTTAAGGATCAAGGTTTCCATGGGTATCTAAATGGATGCAAGACTTGAGCTTCATTATGAACTTAATACATTGACTTCCCCTGCACTGATAGTAACCAAATAATACTTCTCTTTGTTTGCCTGAAGGTCATCCTTAAACCATTTTCCTGTACTTATTCTAATTAAATAAGATTATGAATGAAAAACCCATTTTTAAAATATATTTGTGAGCTGAATGTTCTTGCAAAACTTATTCTGAATTTAAATAACGTCAGAAACTGTTTTAAGAGGGATGAGTCCTGAGGATAAGCATTGATTTTTGTGGGTTTTGACTAGCTAGAGCATAGCAACTGCGTGTTTGGGGGCTTTTAAACTATCTTCTAAGTTTCTCTTAGCTTCTCTTCACTCTGGAGTAAGCTATGCCCCTTGGAAGCTTGAAAAGGAAGAATAGATTTGATGCATGTTTATGCAAAACAATTCAGTTAGTAGCTGAAGGGGACAGTTCTGTAAAAGTGGCATGATTTATGAAGCACAAGGTCAGCTTGGAGTTTTTGAAGCCTTAAGAAATGGATGATTACAGTGCACCACCATATGTGATCAGAGATAGCATAGTTTGCACCTGCAGTTGCTTTTCAACCTTTGTACTCTGTGCATCCATTGATTGCTCAGAGATACCTGAGGCTATCCAAGATGACATGGTCTGACCTGCTAAAATGAAGAATAAAAATATAAGGTAAAAACAAACAAACAAAAAAAATCCCAAAAAACATACCAACCAACCAACAAACAAAACAAAAAAAGCCCAAAAAATAGTCTAGGCAAAGCAAGTGTGTCAAAAGTTGAGTTAGAAGCTATTCTGTGTTGAATCAAAAAGCATCACAACTCTTATTTATTTTTGATCTTATTGTATATAACTAGCAAATGGTCCATATGGCTGTGTAACACTTGTAACATAGCTGTGTTAATTTCTTTGTTCAATCAATGTTTTCAAAGGCTGTAAGAAAGTGGTAGAAAGGCAGTCCATAGGTTCTTAGCTTCCAGCGAGGTTAATTGTGTTGTTTAGAATACATAGATATTAAATGACAGACGATGACAATTCAGAATGGTGCTACATAGAGCTGGCCTTATAAAATATTGGAGATGCTAAGATGGCTATTTTTATTATTTCTCTTCTCACAATTTTTACATTTAAAAACTAGTTGTATTGAACTTCCAGTACTGCTCTTGTACATTAGAGTTAGAAATCGACTTTCGTAATTCAGCGCACTTTATCTTTTTTCCCAAATGTGCTTTTGCTATTCTATGGTAAATACAGTTCTGAATTTGTGTGTTAATTGATTTATGACCTTGTATGAAACTCTTGCTGTGATCTTGGTACACTGATTTAGTACACAAATACTTTATGCATTTTTACAAGGAAAAAAAAAATTCCAATTTGCTGGGACTTGTCCAGGCATTTTTTGTTGCATGGTAAATATTTCTTTGCTTTTGGTTTTCTTTTCCTCAGTGAATGCAGCTCTTTCTCATCACTGCTGTTATCAAAGGGCAGGCTGCATGGGGCTTTGATTAACCTGGCCTAGCTGGTGGCACCCCTGTCGTAGAACCATAGGACCCTCCTGACTTTTTAGGTCCCTTCCAGCCCAAACCACTCTATGATTCTATGATGTATATATTTTAAGCTCATGTTAGTTTTCTGATGGTCAGAAATGTTGTCTGTAACAAGAAGTTGACGTGGTGATCAGGGCAGTTAAAAGTGCCACTTAATGAACTAAACATCTCACTGAAACTAAAAATAGTGCTATTTCTTTAATTCTTGCATACTGATGAAGTGTGCCAGTCTTTTAACACCACTTCCCACAGATACTCTTTCCCACTCTAGAAAAGATAAATTGTGTGACAGACTCTGGAAAGAGTGTGCACAGGCTTGCTGATAAGAAGGGTGAAGGCCTTTATTTAAGTATAAATATTTTGTGGCTCTGCCTCTTCCTCTGATTATGGCTATGCTTTTCTAAGCTGCATCTTGTTAAAAATATTCATACTTCTGTTTTAAAAAAATATCTTCCATGGTTTTTAGTACTTTTCTCCATGAGAAATGGAAAGTGGTATGAGAGATCTTCAAAGAAGTTAGTGAACTAATTGACTACCCAAATCTCAGCTCCATGTGCCAAATCACATTGTGGCAAGAAAATTGGTGTTCGGAATATTTTTAAATTTGGCAGATCAAATTTTGTACTCAAGAGTCTAAGTGCACAAATAGAGAACTGTAAGTATGTTTCTGACCTTCTGATCACAGATATTCTGCAATTACTGAAGTTAGTAAATTTTTATAAACAGAAAGTATAAATTAAAAATACAAAATAATGTCCTCCAGAGTAAACTAACAGTGTAATTTAGAGGAATTAATTTGGTGGACTGCTTTGGGAGAGAGAGGGATTGCACACATCCACTTACTGCTTTTAGTCTTTGACCTTAAAGAAATTAATCTCTTTAATATTTTCCCCTTTTATCCCACTTTGACCATGCAAATTGTGGTGTTTGCATTTATAAAAGTGCTTACTTATTAAAGACACTTTTGAAAGACACTTTTGAAAGTGTCCCTTCAACACTGAGTTGTGACTCATATGTCTTTCAGTCATGTTCTGCTGCTGCTCTGTAATCTCTGAGCACTTGTCTTCATGGCTTGTAGCACTTTTGAAATTTCTCTTAAGTGATCAGATGTATCTTCTGGGCTATTCAATTAACTTCTGGTTCTGTGAGGTTGAAGCCTGCCACTGGAGTGAACACATTCATGCTGTACTGACTGATGCAGCTGTCTGTGATTGGTGCTTTATCAGGATGAACTGCTCTCTTCAACTAAAAACGCCTTGTGACAATCAGCATGAATACAGACATGGGATATCTTCTTGCCTTAAACACAGATAAATGGCCTTTACTGCTTGTCCCCTTTTCTACTGTTAGGTGATCAGTATTAAAGGTGAACAGAGAAAGAAACAAAAAACAAGTTTTGAAAATTGAGTTCTCTATCTTCCCTTTCTCCTTATTATTTCCATACCTTGTATCAGTGTCACACAAATTTTTTATCTTTTCTAGTGAGCCTTTCCTATATCTGTGTCTACTGCTCCATGCATTTGTTCTCTGGCTCCTTCCTTCCTTCCTCTATTGAATGTGGTAATTGCATCAATTCTTTCTCTGGCCCCTTTGTAATACCCTGTTCTCAGTAACCTGCCATAAATCTTTTCTATGAGGTTTACAGTTGTCCTCTCTTCCGCTGGGTATTTCAGTCATCTGGGTCTAGTGTTTTGTTGGCTTTCAGGAGTTCTAATTGCCTTCTTATCTGCTTTATGATGAGGGTAAAGATTTTTAACAATTCACTCCCCCAAGCCTAAGAAAACATACCTCGGTCCCTAGGATGCTTTCTTCTTTCATTATGTGTGGACTGTCAAGAAAAAAAAAAAGTACACCTGCAACATATTGACCATCTATCACTAGTTTCCTTCTTTGATCAGCTAGTGTTCCTCCTGTATAATTTCTTTCTCTTTTGATGGCATGCCTTTGTTTTTGTTTTTGTGGTGTTTTGGGGGGTTTTTTGGTTTTTGGGGTTTTTTTGGTGGTGGGTTGTTTTTTTTTTTTTTGTTTTTTTTTAGTTTGATCTAGTTTGGTTTGGTTTTGGGATTTTGTTTTGTTGTGGTTTGTTTGTTGTTTGCTTAGGTTTTTTTTTTTTTTGTGTTTGATTTTTTTTGGTTTTTTGCTATCCTTTCCTAGTAGTTTTCCATTTATGAACTGTCTTATATGTTATAATTACTTTGGTTTTGTTCGATAGATCTTATTCATTTCTTCTCTGGGAAACATGAATTTCTGACAACCTACTCCCTTTCTCTCTTGTTGATTCTGCTTTTTCCCCAAAATTTTATGTTATTTTTATTTTGTTATGTTTATGATTAATGTTTTTGGAAAAATGGCACACAAAAAACACCGTTCATGTAATTAAATGTAGATCTATACAATTTTACCTATAGCTATTTCAATAACTCTATTTCCTTGCCAAATTATTCAAATCTCTTTTTACTGATTGCCTTGAACTAAAACCCAAAAAGCCTATTGGTCCTGTCACTATCCAAACAAACAGACAGTCAAATTGCTTGCAGTTTTCAAAGCTCTCACTGCATGTTCCAAAGTTGATGTGTGGTGTGTTTGTTGTTGGTTGTTTGCAGCTGTTTTTTGTGTGTGTGCTAACACCTTAGTGTGAGAGGGGGAATGGAATGAATATTGGCTGAGTGAGTCTGTATCCAAAGGAATTGCACAGGAAACTAGGAAATGTGAACGCAATCTGAACAATCAGGTCCTATTTCAGCATATGAAAACGAGTAAAGTAAAAATGATGTAATATAATGAAAAAGTATGTAATGTAAAAGTATGAATTGTAAAGGTTTAGTTATACTTGTCCTTTCCCTCTGAAATCTATCAAATGATAATCTGCCATTTGCAGATGAAGCAAAGTTATTTGATTTCCAGATACTTCCAGTAAAACATTCCCTTTCATAAATGTTTAGCATCCACATTTATTTATTTCTTTTTAATGTTATTAAATTTATTTCACTATTACATTTATTTATTGCTATTCCAGCCTCTATTGCTATTTTTTTGGTAAAAGTTATATGGTCCAGGAGATTACATATTAGTCCAGGAAAGACGGGGTGAAGTCACTGCATGTGGTTCCTGCACATGGAGGGAAGGAATAGTTGCTTATTGGAAGAATCTATTGGAAGAATAGCTGCATCTTGGAAGAGACAGGAAGTAATGTCTTCTTTGCTGTTGTTTGTTGCTTATTGTTGTTGTTGTTGTTGTTTTGTTTTGTATTGTTTGAAAGAATTTCTCCCTTCCCCAAAGGTGTAATGCCTTATTTATATCACTCGGAAGACTGTGATAATGAATGGGTTTCACTGATCTGGAGAAAAAGCCTATAATCTTGATTTGAGATTCCTAGTTTAAAAAACAAAAGAACTTTGGGTTCTGACAGATTTTTATACTTCCATAATAAGTTTTGTGTTAAAGGGGCATCTTTAACTTCTTATATACTGCTAATGGTCGTTTTTTGTGTTCTACGTCCTTTTTGAGCCATCTCGCATTGCCCAAATCCACTAGGGAAGCTGTAGAGGTCCTTTATTTTGGATGGATGGTGAAGGATTTTACACGATCCCATAAAAGGTGACTTTTCTCTCAGTATTTGTGACTAAACTGTACCTAATCTGAGCTCATAAGAGGTCCTTGTCTTATCATTTGTTAGCTGGGAGAAGTGACAGACTCATCTTTCTACAGCCTCCTTTTAGGCAGTTTTAGACAGCAAAAAGACCTCTCCTGAGGCTCCTTTTCTCCAGGCTAGACATCCCCAGCTCCCTCAGCTGCTCCTCAGAGGACTTGTGCTCCAGACCCTACCCCAGCTCCACTGCCCTTCTCTGGACTCTCTCCAGCTCCTCAGGGTCTTGTAAGGAGTGGCCAAAAACTAAGCAGGGGATCAAGGTGTGGCCTCACCAGTGCNAAAGGCATCAGGTTTGCCAAGCAAGACCTGCATTTCACAAATCTGTGCTGGCTGGGCCTGATCCCTCATCTGGCGTGAGCTGAACGATCACACTCAAGATAATCTGCTCCATAACCTTCCCTGGCACTGAAGTCAGGCTGATGGACCTGTAGTTCCCTGCATCTGCCTTCCAGCCACTCTTGTAGATTAGCATCATATATACTAATTTCCAGTCAGCTGGAAACTCCATGGTTCACCAGGACTAATGGTAAATGATTGAAGGTTGCCAAAAGAAGCAGAGGAAACCAATTTGAAAATAAGGAAGACCAAGGAGAAAGGAACTTTTAGAGAAACCCTAAAAAGAAGAGAGAGAAAATGAGAGAGAAATTGAGCTTGGTAATCTATTTGAGTTTTATGCCCTCATAACTTTTCTTTTGCAACACATAATTCTAAATAGACTTTTTATGCTATAAAGAAGTCCAGTAATTACTCCAGAATAGAGAGTATGATGACAATTATTTTGAAAGAATGACTACAACTTATTTCACACAGTAATTTTTTTTTTAATTTCATGGAGTAATTAAGTTTACAGGCTAAGAATGAAATTATTTCCTCAGTGACTCCTTGGAGGGGAGCTGACTTTCCATTCAACAGTTTCTAAGAAGATGGAGACAGAGAATATCTTTTTGACAGCAACAACATATTTTTTAGCTGTAAGGTTGATTTACATGAGAATGGATTGAATGAGATCTTAGTTGGATTTTTCTATCCCATTAGCTTTTAAATGTTTTTATTTTATGAAACATGCTTTCCTTTCACTTTCAGAGACAAAACATTCATACGCCTTACCTTGAAGTTCATAATTATTTTTTGTGCAATACTGAGTACTAACTCTGTGATCATACCATAATATGTTGATTGTGGTGAAGGAGAAAAAGCTGTAAACAGCCCAGAGAATTTTCCTTCAGCAACCTCCAAAAATATATATATGATGATACCCTTCAGATTGTTAATTAATGAAGAAAATCCATCTGCATCTTTTTTAATGGTATTCCCTTTCAATCTATTTTGTGCATCAAATGGATTTAGAATCATAGAAACACAGAATGGTTTGGATTGAAAGGTATCTTAAAATCATCTTCTTCCAACCTACCTGCCATGGGCAGGGAGACCTTCTCCAAGGCCTGATTGCTCAGATCCCCAACCAGCCTGGCCTTGAACACCTCCAGGGATGGGGTATCTACCACTTCTCTGGGCAGATGGCTCCAGTGCCTCACCAACCTCACAGTAAAGAATTTTTTCACAACATCTAATCTACACTCCTTAGTTTTCCTGTCACTACACACCCTTGTAAGAAGTCCCTCTCCTTCTTCCTTGTAGGTTGCCTTCAGGTACTAGAAGGTGATATGAGCTCTCCAGGCAGCCTTCCCTTCTCCAGGCTGAACAACCCCAAGTCTCCTGATGTGCCTTCACAGAGATGTCATTAACTTAGTGGCTCTCCTCCAGACTCTTTTCTACAGGTCCATGCCCTTCCTACACTGGGTTCCACAGAGATGGGTCACAACAACTCCATTTGCTCCAGAAAAATATTCCCAGTATTCTGGTGAATGAGAATTCAGAAAAGTACCTCTAAACATTACAAAATGCATGATGATATTTCTTTTTTTTTTTTCTTTCTTTCTCTTTTTTTTTTTCTTCTCATTAGAAATGTATTCTAATGTTTAGAGCTTTCACGGCTATGTCAGTCTCAAAACTCTCAAGTACTTCAGAATAGCTTTTAGGTCTCTAGCTAGTCTAAAATCAAAATCCCGAGTTTGAGAGCTGCTCTTGAAATACCAGGCCAGTACTCAATACCTAAAACTTCCCCTAGTTCTACTTGCATGCAAAATGCAATCAGGGTCCAAGTACTAAGCAGGGATATGCTTTGCTAGATTTTAGGGGAATGAAGTGCTGTCTTCAAGCACTTAATTTCAGTTTTGTTAATGAGCATGGGCCAGTGTAGCAAGAGACTGCAGCTGTATTATTTTGGAGACGACTTAAACTGCTTTCAAATATCATTGTCCCTGTCTGTCTTCTGCCTCTCTACAGCCTAAGAGAAATTTGGCATGGGTTCTATGGAAAAATACTTGGTAAAGAGAAAAATGTCATATTAGTAAAACCCATGCAATAAGATGGAAGCTTTAATACATGTTTTTCTGTTTGGTCTTCTTCCAAGACAGATTTTGGCCAAAAATGAAACCCCAAAACAAACACAGCTTCTTGGTAACAGTAACTTCTAATATCAAGTAAGTAAAAATTTGTTAGGTAAAAGAGAAGCAACTGTTTTGATGCTGATGAACCAGTATATAAAGAAGTAGTGCTCTTTACCTCTGACACCCTGTGCTTTGCTCTAACAGGAAAACAATAGTTTTTTCAAGGGACAGCATCACAGCATAAAGGAGGTGCCAGCAGACAGAGGAGATAAGTTAGCCCTGTGTCTGAAGCAGCATGCAGGTGTTTCCAGCTAAGACAGACTGAGCTTCTGCAATGTGCTTCTCAGAAGTACAGCCCAGACTGCAGCACTTGGACATGGCTGTGTTTTGCCTAACAGGTTCTAAGTTCTGCTTGGGAGGGGAGAGGCTGGCAATACAGTGTGAATCCAGCTCAACCTCGATGTCGGACTGCTTTCATTCAGTTATGAAAAGATGAATATTTAATCTTTCTTTTTAGAGCTGAAAAGATTTTTTTTCTGATAATCCTACAGTGAAAGGTTTCAGTCCTGTTTGTCATGCTAAAAATCATCTCATTTAAAAAAAATTATACTGGTGTGCCTTTTGTAGGAGATGTATCTCTGACTGTTTGGCCAGCTGTTTCTTATTGTCCAGGGAACAAAAATTTGGAGTTCTAAGGCACAAACTACCCTTACAACAGACCACATCTGTTCTGATTAGGTAATGCCCACAGAAAAAGACTTGTTGAAGAAATGCAGAAGTGTTCATTTATTCAGATGATATCATATTTGGGTCTGAGGAAAGCAGTGGCTCTGTTCAAGAAGTGTCTCATTTAAGAAGGGTCAAAATTTTGAGGATGGGAAGAGATAGTTCTACAGAAGGCATCAACAGTAGAACATGAAGACTATGTTGATACCAAGGAGTAATCACATTATCTGTCCAGTATCTCTCAGGAAACAACTGTCACTATTTTTTAGTTGTAACAGGTTGCTCCACTAATTCCCAGGATTTAAGCATTGTATGGAAACCCCATTCCCCTAAACTACACTGGTGTACCAGCAGCAACAAGCAGAGGCAGTTGACTCCCAGTTCAACAGACTTTTCAAGACAACAGGTATTGTTTTCCTTAGATTTTGTTTAATGAACTAGCAGGTCCCATTCACAAAAACATGCCATTTGATTCTGAGAAGATGGCCAAATCAAGCTATCTAAAGTCTCACTAATGTGCAGAGAAAGGTGCCAGAATCAAGGGCTAGTTATGGCAAAGACTGCACTACACAGGACAAATATATTTGGACCTAAATAGTTACAACAATTCAGATATAAGATGTGTTCTGATTATGTGTCCAATATTTCACAAGTTAAAAGAGGAGAGATTCACCATCAGCCTGAACAACTGACTGAATAAATTCTATTTTCATATTCAAGGTTGGGGGTCTTTTTAGAAAGCATCCCATCTTACCCTATGTGCAGTTGACTTTCATAAATGTGAAATGCTGTTTTACATTCACAGTCACCACTAAGTATTTCACACACTTAGCATCTCCCTTATCTTCCTTCTCTGTAGCCTGTGGGATTCCTTTCAGTGGCAGTACACTTCACTAAAGTGTAAAAAACCACATGAAATCCATCTAAGAACAATGGCTTCTTTACTTCCCTTGTGCAGAGATGGCAGATCAGTTATCAAATGACAGATAACAGTTGTTCTGACACTTATTTTCCTTTTCACTTTCTACCTTGGTAAGAGGAATTATAACTATTCAAATGAGGACTTACAACAAATGAAATTGTTTTAGTTCCTGTGTATACATGACGTAATTTTCCATGTCAACACAAGGAAGAATTCTCTACAGATTCCCTTTTTTCAGAAGGAGCTCCATACCCTTGCTAACATGAAAGATTAAGAAAGCTCAGGAGTGTTTACCTCCTTCACATCATTCTGTTCTGACCCAGGTCTGCCTTTTTATTCAGTTTCACACTTTCATCCAGACAGTTTAAAGGACTTGAGGTTTGAGGTATACTAATTCCTGCTGTTTGCAGCAAGGCAGTTTATTACTATTGTTCATGACACACCTGCGGAGAGAAATGCCTGTAACTGACTGGATAATCAGGCTTTAAGCATCAACTCTGTATTAGCTTGGTTCATCGCTGCTGGATTTAGTCAAGTATGAAAAGCATTTCTTATCTTACATACTTTATATAATATTAAGGATAAATTGCATCTCAGAATATATTTTCCTTCCAAGGAGTAGATTTTTTTCCTCTCTTATATAATCCTTCAGAACATTATGAAATTGACCTTAGTTTTGAGAGCATAAATTTACTTTTACTGCCAAATTGAAGTCTAGTGTAGCGTAATAGGAGTTGCATGTAGTAGAGGAGTAATGAAGTTTGATCATGTGATGGTTTCACCTGTCTCCCACAGCATTCTGATAAGCAATCTGTGAAGTATTGAGTTGGCAAAATATAGCTAGAAGGCCTTCCAAGCACATTGAGAACAAGACAAATTCATAATGATTGCAACTATTTGATAAAACACACCAAAACAACAGAGTGGAGTTCAATATGGATGAATACGAAACATCACTCTCAGGAATAATCAATTGCTACAATTCAAAAACCCCAACCTACTAATCAGTAGGTTAATGCAAAGAATTTGAGAATTATAAAGACTCAGAGCTGAACATCATTAAAAAAACCTGTGCAAAAGGAGGAGAAAGGAAAGACCATGCTTGGATGTAGAGACAGGAGTGTTGTGTGTAAAGATTCATTCCTCTGTTTTTAGCATGAATCAGACTCTGGTGAGATTGCTGTTTCCAGCTTTCTTTAGGTAACACAGGTAAAGAAAAATGTAGACCAACTGGGAGAAAGGCCAGAGAAGATTAGTAGGGATGATTTAGAGATATACAAAACATGACTGTTAGGAAGAGAACTACAATTTTGGGACTGTTTATTCTAGAGGAGAAAAAGGACATGATAAATCTTTCAATACATAAAATATTGCTGCAGAGCAGAAAAGGTTATTCATTCAGACTGGTACAAGAAGTTACGGGTTGTGCTACAGCAAGAGAGATTTAGGTAAGATTTTAGAAATATATTTCTGAAGAAAAGAATATTCATGGACTGAAAAAAAAGTGTAGAGCATTAAGGAAGGTTAGACAAACCTCTCTCTTAAATTGAAGTATACCTGATGGAAGTGGAAATATACCTGATTATGTGTTGTCTGTTCTGACTTGAAATGATGTTTAGTGGCTGTGCTATTATTATTTGGAAACTCACTAGAAATAGGATGCTATATGTAAGCAGAGAGTCAAAAAAGCATGAAAAGACAAGTTTCAGGAATATTTGTTTCATATGTAGCTCCGTTGGTGTAGCTTTGTTATGAAACATTCTTGATAAATTCACTGCTGTTAAAGGACTGTAGACTTTTGTTTGGTCCTGTTTGGCCTTCGTACAACAGCATCCTTTTTTCCCTCATTCTGAAGTGCAATAATTACTGTGCAATAGTTCATAGTAATCTGTTCACTAGTTTGTGAATAAATAGCACTTCGGCCTCCAAACTCTCTTTTTAGGTGCATTCATACTGTTTATAAATGTGTACTTTAGTTATTCAAGGTAGAAATCAATAGATAACTTGAGGCACTGAGTCTTTCTTTGTGTGAGATGTCTTTGGACTTGCCCTCTAACCAAGAGTTTAACATATTTTTCTTCTAAAACTACATCCCACACAGGGTGTCCAGAAGCCAAATGTTGTCTGTCCATAGCTGTGTGATACTGTATTGGCTTACTCAAATGGCTCTGAATGCTTGTGGCTTTCTGTGGTCACAAGGGACCACTGTTCCAAAAGCCACATTGTAGAAAGAGCAAACACTTTGTCACTATGGAAGTTCTCTACTTGCTTCTCCCCCTCCTGTCTGGAACCTGAACTAAACCTGTGGTCTGACAACTGAAAGACCAACTTATATTTGTGAAATACAGATCAGCCCAAAGCATCAGAATGGCCAGAACAGAAAGAGCAACACTCCACTGTCTGCTGCCAGTCTCAGTAACGTTGCTGCTTTGACCACCAGTCTACAAGAAGTATTCTCAAAATTAAACAATGAAAAAGGTTGCTTACCCTGCTGTAGTTTTTATCATATGGCAAAAACTCCCAGATTTCTGCATGTTTTGGTGCTGTCAGAAAACAGGGACTTAATTTAATTAACAGAGGAAGAAGGGCAACTACTCCACAGGTCTGTAGGGTAAATAAACATTAATTTAGCATACTGAAAGCAGAACTATTACAGAATATTATGCAGTGGCCTGTGTACCATGGTTGCCTGGCTAAGATCCTTACACAGATATAATACCTTTTCAGCTCCCACCTCAGCCCTTGGGGTCTCCTGTTGTGCTTCTGTTCCTCCAAATCTTAATTACACTTTCCTAATGAGTCTGATATGCTGGAGTTATTTGGGTGCCAGCTCATTTTCACATGCTTTAATGTTCTGGTGTATATGGTAGTGCTCGTCTGGTGTGGATTTTTTAATCTTAGCAATTTTCACAAGGATTTTAGTCAGCAGCAATGACAAGTTTCAGCCCCTAAAGAATGAGTGTTTGCCAGAAAAACTGTTACAAATTGACTAGAAGTAAAGTTGATGGATGAAAATTGTTTTCTAAGAATAGAGCTTGAGAAAAAACATGCTTGTTTTACTCTAATTGTCTTCAGAAACACTTGGTCCTGGTACTAATTACTTTGGCTTTGAAGACTTTATTGTCTTCACCTCAGTACTTTAAAAAAGCTTTTTATTGGAGTTCCTGTCGTTACTCTCCTTTCCATTCCCTGTTCTGAGGCTGCAGCTGAGAATGTGCTGTCCTGTCTGCTTGTGAAGTCATATGTCTGTGTTACAAAGTCCCTTTTGAAAAATATCATTTTTGCATTTTTAATATCCAGGTAGCTACTGAATTCACATCTATTTCTCACTTGTGCATTCATATTTCTGGTTAAGCTCAGGAATTCCAAAAATAATATCAGAGAGGAAAACTCAGAAGCTCATTGCTTTTGTGGCTTTTTTCACTGAGGCCAGTTTTAGCCCATGTTGCCAATGATCAGTCTGTACACTTTAGTTCTATATTGTATACTTAAGCTGTGTGTGCAACAAATGATGTTTTCTTAGCCTCTCCATACAGCCTATTAAACAGTGGTTGGAATACTTCCATCTGTAAAGCAAAACCTTTGGCATAAATAATATTGTCATTTGGATAGGCTAGACATACTTTTGCAAAGTGACCTTGTAAAAATATTGTCTGAGGTATGACTGAGCCTAAATTATATGACAGTGAGGTAGTATATTTTGGTCTCTCTGGTATATGAGGTCTCATCTTGTAGCAGTGAAACCACCTGAAATTAAAGAAAAAACAGTAATGTGCATCAGATTTAGAAGCTAAAGAAAGCTGGACTGAGTTTTTGGGGTTTCTAAAATCTATTTGCAAACTTTTATGTAAATTCTTTGTTTGGCAAAGGCAAACATTGCTTACTGTGGTTTTCCTGTCTGATGATTTTTGTATTTGTAAAATAAAATTATATGAAACACTGTGAGGAAAATCTTTTGACTACATTATAAATGTAAGTACATCTGGCATAGTTGGGTCAGAATTATTTTTTCCTCCCCATTTACAGCCCTTTCAAATGCTTTTTTGTTGTCATTTTGGATAACTTGCTTGTTTGGGTGCCCTAAATAAAATATCTTGCACAAGATGCGTATTTCTGTTTCCCCTCAAGGGTCAATCATCCTAAAAACTGTCTTCCTAATCTGCAGGGCAGGGTTAGGTATTATAGTTAATGACCTCCTTTACCAGCTCATGCCCCTGAATCGTTATCCAGATGTTCATACTTACTATACCATCTTGCCAAGTCTACTCGAACACTTAGGACCAACTCATGCCCTGACATTTGAAATAATTTATGTGTTTAATGTGTAAACTCTTTGGTTTGTATATTCAGTAAATGGAAGGGAGAGCATACAGCAGCTGTAATGGAAATATTTTTAAAAATAACTGACCACATACTGACAGTTATTTTCTGCTGTACCAGTGAAATAACTTTTTAGATGTAAGGATGCAATACCTCATCATGCAGGTCAGACTATGCTTCCCAAGACTGTAGAGAGTCTCTGTTCAAGCAGGTGAAGGAAGTATCCTTTGAATGCAATGTTGTATTAAAACCTGTTTGACTCAGAAGTTACTTCTGAAGAAGAACATATGTGATTTTGGAACCAACTTTCAATAATCGCTGCAAAAATGTGATCTTCCAGACTGTGTTCAATATAAAGAGGTTCAGCTTTCAATACTATATTGCTGCCAAATAAAGCTGCCAAAACTAAAGGCTATCCTAGGGCCATTCTGTAACTGCGCCCTTTTACTACTACAAACAAATCACAAAGTGCAAGTGTGCAGCTTAAATAACCTTATGAATATTGGACTGGACTTTCAAGTGTGTAATACCCATTGATGTACAAATATGACCATCATATCATGCTTTGTCCCAAAGCCAGTGCATTTCATAAATTAGAAATAAGAACCATAGTAAAAGTATATGAAACTGTTCATATCAGCACTTGTTTTCTGTTCCATGTGATTGTCTAGGTCAAGAAGTGTAGATTTCCCACCTAGCTTCCCTTTAATGAATTTTTTTAAATTTAGATTTGGTGAATTAGCCTTAAAAATGCAACTTTTTTTCTGATGTGTTTAAGTTTAGGATTGTTTTTTTTTTTTTCCCAGAAGGTGCTGTCTTGTGGTCTGTAGTCCTCTTTCATGTCCATAAATTTAGAGTTGTTAAGGCAGGGTCCTTGTGCTTTTTTAAAACAGTGGTTTGAGAGTAGAAGGTTATTAGTACCAACCAATTTGTGTTTTAAAAAAGGCCCTGATTTTTTTCCAAAAATAGTAGCTTTCAGGCTTTTGTACTGCTTTGGAGCAGTACCAGACAACAGTTGTAGGTTACAATCAGCAGATCCTCATTCTGTGGCCAGATCGGGTACAATGCTATTTTGGTATGTGTTTCAGGAATAATAATTTTAAAAAGAAAAGATATACAGAGGAAGTGCTAAAAACATGAAAAAATTTTAAATATAAATTTCAAGACTACTCTCTGAAGCTTTGGCTTCATGTTTTTTGCATTTGTAGTATGTACAGAATCTACACAGGCACATAATAAAATAGAACACAGCTTCAGCTTTTGTGTGTGACTTATCTGGTGGTTTACAGATTCTTCAGCTCAGCACTGGGAAGCCAGGAGACATAAAGAGAGCTGGAGAAGACAGTGGGGCAGAGGCTAGCTATAAATGCAAAAACAATTGAAAGGTTGAGGAGAGGGAGGACGTCAATTCTTTGTCTGGCCCTTGGTAATAGAAGCTGACAGGGAAGGCATGATGACGAGAGAAGTGGTGAAGAAGCCTGTGGAGACAGAAACCAATTCCTACATGTCTGTGTGAGATGAGTAAGAAAGACCTGTCCAATTGTGTATTAGCTTTCTAAACACGCTCTTCTAATCTGTGACTTATAAATGAAACTTGTGCTGTGTGAGTAGGTTCTTAAAAAACCAAAAGAAGCAAAAAATCAAATGGAAAACCCCATCTGTGATGGATACTGAAGTGGAAGTGAAATCCTGCCAAGAAAAAGTATTGTGAAAATGAATTCAGAGGAATATTTTGTTGTGACAGCAGCTGAGGTGTACAGGCCTCTGACAGGCTGTATGCCACCTGCCCTGGGTGCCTTGGAGACCAGAACGTATCCATCAGAGAGCCCCACTGTGGGTACAACATGTCTGTCAGTTTGCATGAGGAATTTGTGACTATTGAACTGGAATATGGCACATCTGCCCAGGATGACCAAAGGGAATCACTTTATGGCACTCAACTGCGAAGTAGCAAACTACTGGTACTTGCTATACCAGTAGGGCAGGAATGTGCTATCAAGGGATGACCAGATGCATTAAAAAACTTTTCAGTTTACATTCTCTGTGCTGTATGTACGTCATCAGGAACTTTTTAAATATAGCCACTATATGATCAGCTCATTCTTTGTTACAGTAAAAGATGTAAACAAATACCTACATCTTTTACTGAGAACACACAGGTACGAAGTCCCCTCATCTTCTAACAGCCCAAATCTGTCATCATTTAAGTAATGACAGATGCACATGTCTCTGCCAGAATGAGGCAGAGTCTGGAGCTATCCTTTCTGTCTGAAGCTAGGTTTTATGTTGCCAAAACATAATTGTGTCTTTTGCAAACTTGGTGTCCTCTAGACGAAAGCAGACAACATTGCTGTGTAGTTATTTTAACCATTATAGTTCAGACACTCTTCTGCTAGGGAAAGGAGACAGGATGGGAAAAACATCTTCCCAAACCTGCTCATGCTGGAAGCCAGAAGCTAAGGGAAAGCTACATAATGTGGCATTGCAGATTACACCCCTAGCAGCTAGGCATAGTGGCTATTTGACAGAAATAAACCAGGCTCTGTTGTACTTCAGGGTTTTTTCAGCTCCAAAGCAAAAAGGGCATATTGTACTAGTTGTTGGCATCACTGACAGCATTTGAGGCAAGCCTTTAAGCTCTTCTTGAGGATCTTGCTATTATCAGATGTGGCTTAGAAGGATCTTATCTACTCAAAATCCAGCTGGTTTGGAAATGAAAATGTTGACTTTAACAACATAATGGTATCTGCAAGGATGAAAACCATCTCCCCCACTCCTTCTTTTCAGCTATAAGTCATATTCCCTCTTGCAAAATGAAAGGCTCCATTAATAATTTGTATTAAAAGAAATGCAGGTATGACTGGAGGGACTGTCTCACAGAACATTTGCCAACACTGGCCCATTTGCTACTGTGTTGGTAGCAAAGCTGATATATTGAAATTGCAGGTTAGCTGCCACTAAATATTGGTAGACCTTTGGTAGATCTAACTCAAAATTCAGTCGTAGTCTGGGCTTATAAGATTTTTAGATTGATGTAATGACTATTCAAAAATGCAGGTGGTGATGGTGGGGAAGTAGAGCATATCCAGCAATTTTAAACCCTAACTTGTCTACAGAAATTATTACATACCAGCACTGTGGTTTGCATCTTCAAGCTGGGTAATCTGTGCTCATAATTAGCATTTTTAGGAAGTAAAGCTTCACAAGCAGCTGTTAAGACACTACTTTTTCATTAGTAGTGCATAGACAAAAGTACCTACCTGCCTGTTACAACTATGTAGAGATTATGCTAATACTTATACAGGCAGGTGAGGTGGTGGCCATAAGGGTGGAACATGGGAGATGCTTAATAAAGATTTAAGAAAATATAATAATTTAAAAATCTCATTACCACAGAACAAATTCTTTCTTCAGCCAGAAAACCAACTGTTCCTTCAGTTTTCAGCCACTAACCTAGCTCAATATGACTCTTTCACAGAGAGGGACACACCTGCCCACAATGTATCTCCCACTTGATTTTCAGAATTGACAAATAAAAGGTGTAACTCTGAGCACACATGTTTCACAGTCCATAAAAAGAACACTGCAACGCTGTACCACTCAACATTTTATGTAATTACAGCAATGCCAGATGATGAATGAAATACATTTGAGTTAAAATGACTCTGCTAGCCTGGCAGTATGGGAAACTGGCAAGATTGTTACTGGCAGAATGGGAGTTACCTGCAACACTGCAAACTACTTGTTTCAGACAATAGTCATCATTTAAACTTCTTTCTGTGAGGTTCTTACTCCGTGGTGTTGACTTTACCTGAGAATGTACTTCTGACATAAGCTTTACTTAACTTTGCTCCAAATGTCTCCTAAATGAAATGCAGAACTACTTTAGCTTCAGTGACATGAATAAAATTTAGACACCTTAGCCCATTTATAGTCAACTTCATCAACTCTTAGTTGACTAGTTGTGATAATCTGACTTTCAATGCACACTTAACAAGAAAATGTCAATGCTGTCAACATAGTTACTCTCTTGTTCTTGTCAGGTTACCAGTCCTGTGCAAGGTCTAGACTTTTCAAATCTCTCCCAACTGAGCAGAGTCCTAAACCTCAAGTTAAGTTTCCTTTTTGGGCTTCTCTAGTACTTAAAATTGGGAATCATCTAGTACAGCTTACTCAGAGCTGATGCAGGTAGTCGGCAAAAATATTGAGCTAAGAAGGGTGTTAGTCAACTTGTCCATTTATTGACTCATGCATCCTACTTTAGCTTGCAGGAAAAATACATAATTAGAACATTTTTTTTATTCCAGGGGCAGTAACTGTCCTGGAATTGATTCTCAAGGTTCTTTTCAGATCTAGCCCTGACTTTTCCCCATGTTCACCACCTTTTCCTCCCTCCCATCTCCACCAGAATGGGGGTTTGATATGCTCATTTCCTGTAATGACTGATTTAAAATTTTCTCCACAAACAAAGCAATGAACAGAGGTAACAACATGTGACATTAGATGTTCTTCACTTTGCCAGCAGCAGCCTGACAGAAATGACAATGATTAAAAACCTTTGACTCACTGGTTTGTGAATGGCCATGTTCAGGAATGTAACCCCTCTTAACTTCTTTACACCATGGCACAGTATAATTCACTCAGCCTAAGAGGAGGATAATGACAGCTTTATACAGGATCTCACTTCACACCTCCAAGTTTTCTCCTTATCTCAAAGGTTGCACTGTGCATTGAAGCAATAGTCTGTATTAATCTAATCTCTGATATTTGGGCCATATTAACCCACCAATGCAGGTTTATGTATCTCACACCTCAAACTCTATCAAGAAATTTGGCAGTGGCAGCTTGACAAGGACACCATACCTTACTGAACTTGTTCTAAAAACAACATCAGCAAAAACACTGCTCTGGTGGCACGTTTTAGTGACCTTGTTCACTCTTCTTTAGCTGTTGGCTATCTGGGCAATTCATGTTCCTGTGGCACCAGAACTGCTGTAAAGGAGCAATGAAAACTCCTGTTTATTTGTAAAAATATTAACATCCAGAGTTGTAAAATATGAGGAAAATCTATAAACTGGAGGCTTGAGCTCAATTGAGTTCAATTTTAGATGATAGAATAATTGTTTAAAGCAGGGTTATGTTTTTAATGAGACTGATCATATTTCCTTTTGTTTCTGTACTGCACTAATTAACAAACCAATCTTCATCACCTGCCACTTTACACTGAAAATTCTACCAAAGGGATCTTTCTGGTATTGCAAGAAGTGGTTTAAGCAACCACTACAGCATATTCTGATTCTCTTTTTTTATTCATGTGGTATGTACAGTGAAATAACACATCTAAAATGTATTATCCCAGCTTCCCAAGGTGGGATCTGTACTGGAATGTGTATTTCAAAACAAGGAAGCAATAGCCAGATTCTCAAATTAAGCTAACCTTGTTTCAAGAAAGCTGTGACCATTCTAAAAAGTACTGCATCATCTTAATTCTGTGTCAGAGTGGTTCAGGCAGGCAAAGTTTACATGTCTTTTAAAGAACAATGAAAATAATTAAAATTGTACTTTCATAAAATCTTAAAAGCCTGCAGATGGGGTTTCCATCTTCTAACCTGACCCTCACTTAGACAATTCCCATTTATTACGTTGAAAACTTTTTGATTACCATATTTTGATTAAACAAAGATTTTGACTACTGAATTAAAACACGGACAAAAGTCAAGCCAGCTGTTTTATTAAATACATTATTCTAAAAACCTTTAGAATGAATGCAGTGAGAGCACTTGACTGCACAACTTAAGAAACAAATGACAGCTCTGCTTCAAAACTGCACGACAGGTTCTTGAGAGACTCCTTTTCACACTTGTCTCCAGTGGTATTTTTAGGATCAGCTTACAAAAGAGCCAGTGCTTTATTGCAGTCACTTTCCAAGGCAGCTCTGGCTAACTTTACACTCTTTTTATCTCCTTTCCTTTTTTTCTCTCATTATCTTCTTGCTTTCTTCTCTTCTCCTCTTAGTTACAGGATTCCGTGGATCATATATCTCAAAGGTATCTTCATCCTGCATGCTTGCGTCTTTCACCTTTCTGCTTCTGTCTTCAAACTGAAGCACATGTGACATCCTACAAAAAAAAACCAAATTCCAACTACATGAAAGAATAGAAGCTACAATTTGCAATCAATTATGATATGCACGGTAAGATTTCTGATTTATTTTTGGTCATAGCAAAAAAGAACTGACCTGGGTTTCTTTTGTTGGTGTTGGTGGGGTGTTTTTTTTTTTGTTTTTTTTTTTGTTTTTTTTTAATTTCTTAGAAGATCTTTATATTATAAGGTGATAATTTTGTAAAGCCTCCTTTTGAAAAATACAGCTAAATACAGATAAGAGTTTTCTCTCAATTTTATTTCACATACTAATCTCTGTTTTCTTGTCTTTTTCTATTTAGCATATCTTCCAAAATGTATGGCAAATTTTTCCCAGGAACAGGGAGCGTTTCTCAAGTTTTCCAATTAGTCACTTTACACACCTTTCACCAGGGTGGAGGGTTTTACAAAAGTGGGGAAGAGTTTACATGGAAAATGCTTGAAGTAGGTACACAGAAGATCAAAAGGGGAATGCTTCATGTCCTGCTGCTTCACATTAACTTGGTTCAGATCATGCTTTTTAATTCTCAGAACACCAGACTAAACAAATGCCTTGTTTAACTCAGTGTTTTTCCTACTGTTCATTAGAAGTTTTCCCCCCATTAGATATTTCCTAATTTCAGCAAACTTCCAGTAATCTGAAAAACGTCACTGTTACATAACAGAAAAGTGGTGCACGTGAACTGCAGGAGGTTCAACAAGGCCAAGTACTAGATCTCACACCTGGGCAACTGCTGATAACAACACACGCTGGATGAAGAAGGGATTGAAGCACCTCTGCCAAGAGGAACTTACAGGTGCTGGTGGCTGAGAGGCTGGACATGGCCCAGCCATGGGCACTCCCAGCCCAGAGAGCCACACGTGTGCTGGGCTGCACCCAGAGCAGTGTGGGCAGCAGGGCCAGGGAGGGGATTCTGCCCCTCTGCTCTGCTCTGCTGAGACCCCACCTGCAGGGCTGCATCAGCTCTGGGGTCACAGCACAGGAAGGACATGGACCTGCTGCAGGGAGTCCAGAGGAGGCCACCAAGATGATCAGAGGGATGGAGCACTCCTGTGAGGACAGGCTGAGAGTTGGGACCATTCAGCCTGGAGAAGATAGGGCTCTCAGGAGATCTTACTGCAGTACACAACAGGACTTACTAGGACTGATGGTGACAGACCCTTTAAAAGGGCTTGTAGTTACAGGACAAAGGGTAAAGGTTTCAAACCAAAAGAGCACATAGTCAGATGAGATAAGAAAGACATTATTTAAGACAAGGGTGGTGAAACACTGGAACAGGCTGCCCAGAGATATGGTAAATTTTTTTTTCACGGCCAACTCATATATCTAGGCAAAAACCACACAACCTTTGGATTTTGTGTGATCAATTTCAAAAATGTCTTTGACTTCAATAGGACAACTGAAGAACTACACTGATCTGAATTTAAGCATAGTATGTCTTTGTCAACAGTCTTTGTGACAGAAAATCCAGGAAAATGAGCAAGTTTCAAAAGGAAAGTTTTGTGGCCAATGAACACTACTTTATTGGTCTCTTGCAACATGTAAGACATTCTGAACTAAACTGTTTTCAAAGACCTTTAGTGCAAATCTCCATACATAAGAAAGGGAGGGAGAACCAGCTCATTTACTGCAGATTACAATATAGTACTATTACAGAAACCAGAAAAAAATCAAAGCTATAGACCATACTGATGTGCTTGAATGCTTTAGAAAATTCCAAAAAAAAAAAAATTGAGAATCTTCATCACAACTGACTCTTGACATATGTGTTTCATAAATACTTAAGGAGTTGTCTCCAGTGTAAGAAACTTAGGTAGTTTATAACCCTGTCCACACTACTAACACCCAAACTTGTTTTTTTAGTCATCTCTACAATTCAGAGTAACATAATGTACCATCAGAGTGACTCATGGTTGCATATTTGTAGTTTAATTATAAAAACATTGTCTCACAGTGGAGGGACTGAAGTAATTTATTTTAGCTAACATGCTTTCTGCATTTGTCATATTCTTCTCAACTTATTAAAGATGAGTACACATATCAAATCCCTCTGTCCTAGTATGAATAAAGTACAGGCCTAAGAGATGGAGTAATTCCTCGCTGCATGGTTTTAAAGTGTGTTATAGGAGTGTAAGTAAAAATGTAGTCACACTTGGTCCTTTCATCAACTCAGGTTTTCCAAGAATACTATAGCACAGGACATAACCTGCAGGATACAACTAACAGGAATTAAAATTAAATGCATCTCTAATTCTTGGGTCAGGCCATACAGTGCCCCAAGTAGTTTGCAAATTAGATGCAGTAGATTCAGACTAAGCAATATTTACCCCTCCCCAAGAGCTGAAAGAAGTCATAGTCTCTGACTCTTATTCATAACTTTCCACTAAAGACACTCCCAGCTGTGATTAAAAATAAGCCAATATTAAGAAACTTTTTGATATTCCCAGAATCAATTTTAGTATGCAGCATCTTAGAGGTAAAGCAAAATAAACACAGACTGCAGTGGAGATTTTA
The DNA here is from genome assembly GCA_013400635.1 of Hypocryptadius cinnamomeus. Lineage (NCBI taxonomy): Eukaryota > Metazoa > Chordata > Aves > Passeriformes > Zosteropidae > Hypocryptadius > Hypocryptadius cinnamomeus. The sequence continues at coordinate 15,790 of VYZP01008777.1, read as the reverse complement.
AGAAATATTTTCCTTCTGTGACCTTAAGCTTATTTTAGCAAGTCACTCATCTTCCCAGGTAGACCTGTTCTGCACCTATATGAATGGTGAATCACAGTGAATACTGTTCTTCAAAAGCAATTAATTTTTTTTAAAAGGAACATAGGAAGCATTTAGTAATTATTTCTGTATTAAGCATTTGAATTTAAATTAATCTTACTCAAGTTCCTCTAACTGAAGTTTGCCTTTGCATAACTTTCCAAGTGCAGAGTTAGGGTGTAGTTCCACAAATACAAATTTCGTAAGACTTTTCCTTGTTCAATTTATAGCTCTCTTCCCTTCTGCATGCTCCTGGGTTTGGTGAAGAGCTGGCTGCCCAGTCATGTTTTTGCAGCCACTGTGCTGAAAGCAGTAACTTCATCTCTGTGTCTCTGGTCTTCAGGAACCCAATAACTTGTGCTTATCACTGACTGCTGACAGCTCATTTTATATAAGAGAGACATTAAATTTTAAAATCCGCTTTTCTTCAAAATTTAAAGGATGAGAGGTAGTCTCTTCTACCAAGCAAAACTCATAAGAAAACAAAACCTCAATTTTGCAGCTTAGTTTTTTTTGCTAAAAAGTTGTAAAATAAAATAGCTTTCCCAAACTGATTACTCTGGGTTTGAAGCTGTTCTTCCTAAACAGAAGACACAATCACAAGATTTCTGCTAAGATGCCCATCATCTTAACAGAAATGAATGAGCAATCTTTGCATGGATTTATTGCTGAAGAGGTTGATTTTTACCCTCACCAGATGACAGCATCCTACAAGCTGACCGTGGTCCTATCCCATGTAATGGGGGAGAAGCTGCCCTGCATTTCTTTCCTTTCATATTACTAAAGAACACTCAGTAGCTGGCTCTCTTCTGTATTCTAAAAATGGAATGTCTTGAAACGTTAGACTGAAATACACAAATTAATTTAAGAGTTTCAGAGACAGCACAGGATTTCAAAGGTACAATGATACTCTTGTGGCCTAGTGATATTCTCAGGTCAGTAAACAGATCAGGCTCTTTTGAACTACTCTAGTGAGGGGGTACTTGTAAGAAAAGATATGATATACTGTAATCCCTCTGCTTTTGAGATGTGTGAGCCATGCACTGGATCTGAACCATATGCCAACTGCTGACAGGTGTAGTCATGTTAAGTGTAGCATAAAAAGAAGCCCTGCGGTCCAAAAGCTTTGGCCTTTCCAGAACCCCTTTTGGGAGAAACTGAAGTGGCAATGAGGGAACTGAATAATTTTGAGTAAGGAAGCACTATGCTTGTAATCTACTGATAAAGCTGAAACTTGTGCATCAGTGATTTTTATACTAAGTGAAAGTGCAAAGCTGTATTGCCTAAGACCACACTTGTTTTTCAAACAGATATAGCTGCTGTTTGCTACCACCTGCCTACTGCCCCCTTTGACTCCCCTTGCACAGATGGCCCTACAGAGCAAACCTCCTGGAGGTAAACCTGGGACATTATCTTGCACTCAACTACATCAGCATTTTAAACAGGAAGTCATCAAGTGTGAGCAAAAGCTATATCCTGCCAACTCTCTTGTAATGGTAGTAGCTTCTGGCAGAGCAGCAGTAAATTCATAAGCAGTTTTAGGCAGGTGCCTGCACTTTGGAGGGGCCTGCATAAAACATTGTAGTTGGTGCCATACTCCTTCTTTTTACATTAAATGCATACAAAATAAATAAAGCAATAAAATAATCATGTTGCTATAAAATGTAGAGTATCATAATTTTTAACATTATGGCTGTGTTTTATGATAGTTATTGTTTCTTTCCATCAGGTTGCCTAAAATGAATGCAGAAGGATTAAGCACCTGTGTCAAGAAATTCAGTTGTATTGCATAGGCTGTCTAAAAATGGGACCAATATGAACCATAATTACTAGTAGTACCATTTGTTTCTGAGTTGAACATTGATTGCAAGCAACAGGCTTCCTATTTTCTCAGTTTCACAACACATCCCATATTTAAAACAAAAACAATGACAGGTACTCAAACACTACTGCTTTCTGTAAATGATATTCTACTTAATGCTAATTTTCCCTCAAATACAGTAAATACTGAAGTGTAAGCAAAAATCATTAATGTAGGAAACATTCTAGCACTTTTCTTCCGTCATCCTCAAGACACCTAGGTAGTGGACAGAAAAGTAATTCAAGTGAACAGATGAGAAAACAGATGAGAATCCACAGATCAAAGCAAAGGAGAGCTCTCTCCCAAGGAAAAAAAATTAGGCTGCTCTGGAAGAATGAACTCACTGGCACTCTCTCTGCTCCCAGCAGAATAATGGGTGGCACAGGAAGAAGAGAGACATTTGAGAAACACCAAGAGACCGTTAAGAGACTACTACAAAAAAAACGAGGAAGGGAAAGACTAAAAAAATATAAGAATGAGAAACAAAAACAGAGAGGAGACTTATCAAATGTAAATCAAGTGAAGAAAATTGTCAAATGACAATTAAAAAGAAGTATAAATTTGAGTCAAGGCAAGAGATCACAAGTATGAACAAGGCAAAAAGAATGTCAAGGCCATAAAACAAAGGGAATTTTGAAGGAGGAAATACATTACTAACATCTAATCTTTTTCCATTTTTTTAAAAGTGTTTTGAATTGAGATGCTACAAGCAAAATAAACCTCTTGGATCAGGCTGCTGTCATTATTCCTTGCACAAGTGTGTCCAAGAGCTTTACAAACAATTTTGTAAACACAATGCAGCACAAGAGAGGATGTTTGAGTCTTTAATGAAATATGCAACTATCACTAAGTATTCTGTGTAATACAACTCTTGTAAGCAAATTTTGTAGCTTCTGTTTGCCCTGTCTCAACATCCAGATTTGTTTTCCTTCTTGTGTAACATAACCCATCACCTCTCTTTTCACGCAAAGGAGTTTTGTAATCCAAGTTTCTCTCTCTTATCATTAAAAGAAAATTAAAAGAAAAACAATTTTTTACCAAGTACTTGAAGTAGTTTTTAATTCTTACGGCAATGAGGGTTGATATCCTAAGTACCATGACAGACCCAGTCTCAAAGATGGATTCATCTCTCTAATTATCACTGTTTCACACAGTCACTTCTGTCTCAAAAAAGATTCTCCAGAAAACAATTTCCTTGAGTATTGTTTGTCTCATTAATTCATGATACTGGAGCTGTGCTAAATTATCTACAAAAGCCTGCATCCCTTTGTAGCACTTGGTATTTAAACCTCACACTTTATCCCACATTTCCACCATGCCCAGTTTGCCAAACCAGGTATGATTTCACTTTAAGTAAGCTAATAATCAGAGAACCATAGAAATACTGAAGTTGGGAAGGACCTTTTGGATCAAAAAATTTGACCATTGATCTAGCACTGCCAAGCCCACTAAACCATGTCCTGAAGTGCCACATCTACATGCCTTTTAAATACCTCCAGGGATGGAGCCACTTCCCTGGGCAGCTTGTTCCTATGCCTGACAACGTTTGTGGTCAAGAAAATCTTCCCTAATATCCAATCTAAACCTCCCCTGGCACAACTTAAGGCTGCATGCTCTTGTCTTATCACTTGTTAACTGGGAGAAGAGACTGACTCACACAAAACTTTCTAGGAATAATTTCTGGTCCTAGGTTTCTGCTGTGATTGTTACCACTAAGAGATTTCACTCTTTTCTTTTTTTCAGTACTTGTTTTCATCATTGCACATTCCTTGTTTCTCTTTCCTTATCTCCCTTCCTAATGATGGGATATCTTGTCTCTTTTTTAAAATGCTTTCATAACACCCTGTATTTTTCATGTTTATTGACTTGATATTTAAAAAGAGAAATAAAATTTGCTATTCAGGGCTAGCAAAATCAAAATAATTAGTTATTCCATGGAAGGTTTAAATGTTTAAAAATGCTTAGAAGAGTATGTTAGAGTGAGTGAGAAAATAGTTATAAATACAGCTATGTGCCATATTGCCGTTCACTTCAAACATTAAGTATTCACATAAAATACTTACTATTTCAAAATAACATTGTTTCAATCCACGTTAGTGATTATGATACAGATTTTACACAGAAATTTAAAATTTTACTATTGCTACAAACATCACCCCACCCTGCACTCTCCTGAGGTTAATTGCAAGACCCAGAAGAGTCTATTATAGTATGCAATATTTCTGCTTTCAGCTGTTTGTGCTGATTTTGACTGGGGAAGAGTTAACTTTCTTCACAGTGGCTGATGTGGGGCTGTGCTTTGTATTTGTGCTGAACATAGGGTCAATGACATCATGATGTTTTTGTTATTGCTGAGCAGGACTTAGATAGAGCCAAGGCCTTTTCTGCTTCTCCTACTGCCATGGTGGTGAGGGGACTGGGGGTGCCTGGGAGGTTGGGAGGAGACACAGCCAGGACAGGTGACCCCAGCTGAACAAAGGGATATTCCAGACCACGTGGCATCATGCTCACTATATAAAATGGGAGGAAGAAGAAGGAAAGGGGGATGTTTAGAGCAAGGGTGTTTGTCTCCCCAAGTTACTGACATGCAGAATGGGGGCCTGCTGTCCTGGCTGAACACCTGCCTGCCCATGGGAAGCAGGGAATTAATTTCTTGTTTCACTCTGCTTGTGTGTGGGGCTTTTGTTTTCCCTATTAAACCGTGTGTATCTCAACCCACGAGTTTTTCAGGTTTTACCCTTCTGATTCACCCTGCTGGTGGGGCAGTGAGCGAGCAGCTGCCTGGGGCTTGGCTGATGGCTGCATTAAACCATGACAACAATGGAGGTATTACTGCTGCTCTTGCACAAAGCAAAAATGTCCCCAGGGTTAAGCAAGTAAAACTGATGAAAACATGCTTTAAAAATATTATACAAAGTCAGCCCATACACTTCTGGTAACTTTAACTAGCCCTTTGAATTTGTATATTACAGTTACTGGAGGACTGAAAATTGGCTTAACCTCTTCAGAATAACCAGCAAGTTTTGGATCCTCCCTCCACAGACCGAAGATTTAATTGTTTATAATTTCTCTTTGTGTTGGCCTACAGCATAAAATGATGAGAACAGGTCTTCTGCAGATATTTCTAAAATAATACTTTTTGAGATAGTTTATTTGAACTGTAATATGCTTAGTTTTATCATAAAATAATCACTGCCAAAATTAGAAAAAGAAACTAATAGTTTCACTAACCATGGACCTCCAGCTTAAAAAGAACCCCAAAGACACCAGTTTTTGCAAAGCTAACAACAAAGTAACCTAATCTTGGTGAAGACTAATATAATATTCTATCCTTGGATTGCTTATGATAGTACTAAAAATCTTTTTCTCTTGAAAGAACATTTAACTGTAAGTAACCTTCTAAGAGAAGGGGAAATCACCTTAACTATGAAAAAGCTCACCTTATTCGTAATAATCTGTGGGAAAATGTGATGGCTTTTCATAGTTTCAAGAGAACTATGTTCAACTATGATGACTTACTTTTTCAGGCAATAAATATTTTTCTGAATAAAATTCAGTTATCCTGTCTTGAGTTATCCTATCCTATCTTGATATTGCTTCTGTTCTATAACAATATGTATAGTATATTTACACTACATCCTTGACCCCTTCACAAAAATGTTAAGTAGTTTGATGCTTTAAATAAACAACTGCTCCTGGTAAGCAGACTGGTATGGAAGACTAAAATGCAAATTCCAGACGTTGTTCCAGACAGCACACCAGTACAGAAAAGCTCTACATAGCATGTACTACGAGGACATGGGAGCCACCATAGCAGAACAGACCAGTGATCCATCCATTCTAGCATCCTGTCTCTGGCAATAGCTTGTACAACATCTGATACTCTGAAGTCAGTCAGCAAACCACCACCCCAAGTTAACACAAGCAGTCAGGTATTATTGTATCAACACAGCACAGAGCTAGAGTGAAAAGAAAGGAGAGGAGAGTATTTCTAGCACAAAAATACTCAGATTTTCAAAACATTCAGATTTCTCTGGACACTCTCCCTTTTCTTTTGCCCTTCCCATTTGGAATATATCAAATCCTTACTTAAATTCGTCATTCAGTGTGATGAAGTTGGGGTGCTTGAAAAGGTGTGTAAATACACAGGAAGCTTAAGCCAGGCTAATAAAGATTTAGAAGATTATTTCTTCATTCTTCACTAAATTTTCTGGCAATAAAAAGTCAGCTTTCCGGACAGTAAATCTAACACTAGATATCCCTTAACTGAAGCATGGATCATCTCTGAATTTAAGTCAAACAGTAGTCAAAATTCAGATGCTTAGTCCAAATAAGCTCAGATACAGAGGAATTAGCAAAAAATAAACAAGCAGAAAACCCCACTTTAAATGCTCTGAGTTTCTCAGACATGCTGAACAGCTAGAGGCAATCAATATACAATGTCAGCAGAAGAACGATTTGTTAATCTGAATTACTGACTGAAGCAGTGGGGTAGGAGGTGGCATTTACAAATCAAGCAAGGTCTGACCACATTCTAGCAGTACAGGGGTGAAGGTGGAGACAAAACTGGAAGGAAAGAAGAAAGATTTACAGCAGAAGGTTTTTTTTTTCTTCTTCCTTTAAAGGTTAGTGGCAGTACTAAAACCCAAACAAACGCCTATATTTTTGCCAAACAGAAAAGAAACCTCTCTTTCCAATGTGTTTCTAATACAGACCTCTGGCATTCATTTATCCTTTGTAACAATCAAGTAAGTATTTTGTCAACTTTTAAAAAATGTAGTTGAGTAAATCAATGGCCTTAGCAGGAGAGACCTAATATAGAGCCAGTTTTTCCAGACTAGTGAAGGAACGCTGGCTCAAGTCTGGATGGGAGGAGGGGAGCAAACATGGCTTTAATCCATCTTTGTGCCTCACTGGCATAAATTACAGCAGCACTTTTTCTGTCATTCCCCAAGCTAGCATCAGCATGTAAAACAGACTACAGCTTAGTTTTTGGGGGTTTTCTGTGTCTGTCAGTTAAGCTTCTGCAACTGAAGCTGCAAAGACTGGTGCTAATCTTGAGGAAGCCATATTTCATAACCCTAAATTTGAGGTTTCATAGGGAAGAAAAATCTGCATTTTATAAAATGTATATAAAACAAGGTTTATAAAAGAAATACAACCAATATTTGTAGGTGTCTATCCTGAAGAACTTCACCCTGAAAATTTCAATAGTATATGCTGCAGTAAATAGGAAATACTGGAAATAAAATGGAACACATTATCAAATGTATATGGATTAAATACTAACAGTGTGCATTGTGATTTCATTCTTAATAGAAATTAAATATTGTAATATAAAACCAGTCTGGCTAACTTCAGGATTTACCTGATTCTAAAATTGCTATTTCAATTACAAAATACCCAAGCCCAAACCAATTCTAGCTTATACGCTACAACAGACATTGAAAAGTGATGCTTTGATACTGTTTTAAGACCCAAATCACCCTCTGTTACAAAACCTTTTACTGTGAGAATACAAGGTAAGTAAAATATTGTGTTTCCACTCCTAATTGTGCCATATTTTTCATGAAACCAATCATAAATATTCTGAAAGGAAACTTCCTTGTATTATGAACAAAAATGTTTCTTACAGAAGATAGAGGGCAAAACTATTGATGGTGGCTAGAGAATACCTTCATTTGACATACAGATTTATTTTCTGTTCATTCTAGAGTAAAATGAAACTATCTCTACAAACTGGGTAAAAAATGGAACACTCAAATTGCAATTATTCCCCTGGCAAAAAGAAGTCAGAATTAGCACCCAATGTTCCCACAACATTTAAGTGGCCTCAGTGACAGTTTTCTGAAATTCAGAATTGGGAACAGACTACAATATCTGACTTATATAAGACAGGTTGCACTTTAAATGATTAGTACTGGACTTCTGTGAGTTTTTTGTCCACAGAACCAATAAATTAATAAAACCAAACCTATTCCCTACAATTTCTGCTAAAATCAGGTGGTGTGATCTATGTAAAGCATCACTGTGCAGATCAAGATATTTTATGACCAAGAAGATATGTTTAAAAGCTTTCTAAGACACACGAGATTTTAAACAGTGCCTTTAAAGTATGCATGTCATTACATTCATTTGAATTGGTTTTAATCCTCATTATCTTACATGAGGTTTTTTACAAATAACTTAAGAGGATAATAGTTTCGACAACACTACTAATTACACAATATGGACATGAAACCATCCATTAAGCAAGACATGAAATACCTTTTTGTTTAAAATAGAAGACCTTGACTGTCACACAGTTTTCGTAACTTTTTTTGCAAATTGGAAGGTATTTTCAGGTACTCACTTTTTCATTTTGATTTAAAAGAAAGTCTATTTTTCCTATACCTCAAATTAACCAACATTTAGAATAGTTTAGACTCAACAAAGGTAAGTAACCAGAAGAATTTTAGACTGAAAAACCATGTGAAAAACTACCACCTCATTCCAAATTCCCATTTTGTTCATTCTTTCTTGTCCCACAGTATATCTGAAAGCTGAATGGATTTATGTTATTTCAAATAAAAAGAAAGACCAAGTTTCAGAGTCTAGACATATTTCCAAAAAAACTTAAGTGACTTATTTACATTTGTTGCTTAGTTACAGCTGTGACAGCACTCCACAGGGAAGGAAAAGGCTGATCTCTTCTTAAGATAAAGAAGCTTTATGTTTCACATGTAACACCTTACATTCCACCCAGGAAACACTGCAGTGGTTCACTTATGAAGCACTGGCATCACGTGCTATTAATTAAATGAACTATGTAGCATGCTGGCAGTCTCAGTCAAATTCTGAAAGGCTGCAGAGTGCATTACTGAGAGCAGATAAAGGCCAGTGATGAGATCTGAATCCTGAAGAAGAAATTCTAAACTTCTAGCCAGGTGTAGAATGAAGTAAAAATTACTGGGCTTCACTGTAACACAAGCTCGAAAATCAACTGGGGGTCTACTTGTAGCCCTGACTTGTGAACTGATGGGATTAATAACAGACCAAATCCTTCTACCGAGGATGATACAGATTTTGGCTGATTCCCTGGTGGCAGCAATATTAATGCACTTCACATAATCATGTCCATCTGGTAAGGAACAACTTTCACATGTTAATATTTCAGTTTCTACACTGAATATTGAAGGTCCAACAGAATGAATCTGGCATCTTCCATGGAGTCAAAACTGAAGAAGTAACAATGTAAAACCGTATTTATCAGAACTCAGATTACCAGCATGGAAATAGATTTCAAGCAGGAACAGAATATTGCTCAATGCCATGTTCATATTATAGAATCATAGAATGGGTGGGTTGAAAGGGACCTTTAAAGGTCACCCAATCCAACCTCACTGCCATGGTGACACCCCTGGGCAAGCTGTTCTAGTACTTCTAACCTCTGAGTAAAGAATTTTTTCCTAGCATCTAATTTAAATCTCTCAATTTAAAATCATCACCCCTCATCCTGTCCCTACCTGCCCAAGTAAAAAGTCACTCTCTCTCTTTCTTTTAATCACCCTTTATTTACTGAAATATCTATCACAATAAGGCCTCTCCAGAGCCTTCTCTTACCTAGTCTGAATAACCCAGCTCTCTCAGCCTTTTCTCACAGGAGAGATATTCCAGATATCATTTTTGTGTTCCTTCTCTGGACCAGCTCAAAAGAGTCCCTGTCCTTCCTGTGCTGTGACCCCAGAGCTGATGCAGCCCTGCAGGTGGGGTCTCAGCAGAGCAGAGCAGAGGGGCAGAATCCCCTCCCTGGCCCTGCTGCCCACACTGCTCTGGGTGCAGCCCAGCACACGTGTGGCTCTCTGGGCTGGGAGTGCCCATGGCTGGCTCATGTCCAGCCTCTCAGCCACCAGAACCCCCAAGCCCTTCTGGGCAGGGCTGGTCCCAGTCTGTGCTCTTGTCTGGGACTGCCCTGGCCCAGATGCATCACCTTGGCTTTGTTGAACTTTATGAGGTTCACATGAACCTGCTCCTCAAGGTTGTCCTGGTGCCCCCGGATGGCATCCCATCTTTCTGTAGTGCCACCTGCACTGCTCAGGTTCCTGTCACTGCAAATGTACTGAGGGTCCACTCAATCCCATGGCCTCTGACACTGATGAAGACACTGAAGAGCATCAGCCCCAAGAAGTGAACGAATGGGGATGACTTTTCAATCAATCCAAGAAATAACCCATCATGATTTCCTAACCTATGTGTCTTCCATGTCTTATGAAGTTCTGTAAACTTGACTGGTTTTGTGTGCAATGTATGGTATTTTAGTGGTTTGGAGTGATGATCATTTTGATTTTTCAGTTACTTGACAAGGACAATTAAGTTTTAAGTTCAAGAATGGTACTGAAGTTGGTTCCTGAACCTTTTTGTGCATTTTGCCTATGAGACTATAAATAATGGAGATCCTACTTAAATATAAGCTAAATTGACTTGGCAACCAGGTGAGTTTTCAAAAAGCAGTGTGGTGACTTCCTTACCACAGAAAATTCCACCAACTCAAAAGTTGTCATCGCACTAGATATACTTCAGTGTGCCAGTAAATCTTGTAGTTTCAGGAAGCCTCCACTTGTTTTAAAAGATCAGAGGAAGAAGAGTTTAAGTCCAGATTTTGGTTAAGGACACTATGTGTATTTTTATAGCAGAGAATCTGTTCCTTCCACAAAAACCAATATTCCATATAGGAAAGTGTAGATATATTTCTTACATTTCACAAGCATGTAAGGTTCCTCAAAATTCAGTGTTAGAGCCCTATTTTTAGGAGTACACAGCCATAGTTTAATGTCAAAGTGAAAAGCCTAATGTGGTAATGGTTGGTTAGTTCATTTCTACTTATGACTATACTGGAGAATAATATAATTACAGAACATATGTATAATACGAAGTTTTGAATGTCTGTTGGAGTTTTCAGAATTCATGTGATTTTGGCAAACAGGAGCAGCGGTATGAAAAATGGGATACAATTTAAAAAGTGCAATGGCTAAATTCCAATAAGAGTGATCAACAGTATGGGTACAGGACAGAACTAAGTTAGGCAACTATTCAATAGGAAAGGATTTGTGGCTTAGAAAGGAATGGAAACCAGGTATGAAAAAAACAGCAACAAAAAAAGTAATCCTTCCACTCAACACAGACAGACATAGCTGAGTGCTGTATCTAATCTCAGATTTCACATCTTGAAAGAAGCACTTGGAACACAGAATTACTTGATCGAAAGGTGTTTTACAGCACTAAGTATCACTCTTGTCCTATTTGAAGAGGAATATTTTGCACAGACTAACTGAAACAATTTTTGAATGTACTTGATTGCATCAGAATTTTTTAATACCATTGCTGGATTCTCTCTATGAAAATATTTTGTCACGTTCACAGGATCTGCATCATTAGTTTCATTATCTGCAGTTGCTGTAACATCTTCTGGAATGAAATCTATATTTGACTACAGTTGCAACTATTTGTTATTATCATCAGAACCCTGAAGTGTCACTACTACCTGATTGGGTATCACATGCATGCAACTATATGTGTTACAGTAAGTCCTACACAAGATGAGTAGCAGCAGTGTTCTGAATAAGTGTAGCCTGTGCAGTATTTTCTCATTCAAATTCAGGCCTATTGAGTAATCCAAGTGCCAAGTATCAAGTAGATTCCAACTGGGTCTTCTGTTGTGACATATTTGGTTTTCATAATATTAGTCTCTAAGCAAATGACACATCACTGCCACTGTGATTGACCTCACCTATATTTTTGGGAAAAGTCTTCTTGGTTAAGATTCTAAGCCAAGAATTTAACAGTTCTGACAGATAATCTCTACCTACCTCTGCAGCACTCTATACAACCTTTAAGAAAAAAGAATACAGTAGTGCATCTGAGTCCTTCTCATTTGGATTGTAAGCAAATAATTAACAACTAGCGATCGAATAGTACTGAGAACATCTAACAAATCATTAAGAGGAAAGCACAAGCAGTAGTTGTCAACATGAAGCCACAAGGAAAATAATGGCTGTAAGAACTCAGATCAAGAATGTCTTTCTAAGGTACCCAGATGCTGTAAAATAGTGTCCATTTACTTATTGTCAGACATTTTTATTCTTTGATCCCTTCTTTGAGCAGATACCATGTTTATGATGATATTTTTGAATTCTGCAAGGGAAATTGGGTTTTGATTGCTGCAGCCAATTATAAATAATCATTCTCACAGAACAGTAGAGGTTACAATAAAATGTCTCCGCAAAGATTCTGATATCCCACATTAAAACTTAGTCTTACGCATTTCTCTTCAGCACTCCTCATAACATTTCTTCAGATGTGTTCTTAGACAGTAAAGTCTGGTAATAATTATCAAACACCATACACACTGTTTACAATAGAGTCATATTTCTTCCTTTTTTATTGCATAAAAAGTAGAATGCTGCTGAAAAGTGCCCAAACGTCTGCTATGTGCCATGCCAATACAGCAGCTCAGCCAAATATGCAGAGAGAAGTTTGCCAAACAAAAGAAAACATAACAAATTGGTAATGGTTTCTATCTTGACAGAGACTGAAAATTATACCTCAATGTGTGGCCACTCATGGACACATAAAAATGTCTTAGAGGCAATCATTTTATCTCAGATAACATACCCTGACAGTAGAGCAACGCATACTGGCAGGCTTTCCCTTCCCATAAAAACAGCAACCATGACCTACAAAATGGCCTGGAGGAATCACATTGTTTGAGTGTACCATATATGCATATGCCATATATTAATTGTATTTAATAAAAATCAAATAAAGTTACTGTCTTTTGAGAAGTAGATTCAAATTAAGAAACATTTTAAAATGTAAAGTCACTATAGTTATCTCAAATATTCCTATACAACAAAGGTACTGAAAACGTAAACACTTAATCCAAAATTTGCAATTTAACCTTCTGAGGGCTTCACAAAATAATTAATCTTTCAGAAGATTTCATTGTTTTGTTAACGTTGTTTACAGCCAATGTGTGTAACATACATTCTACAATTTACTTGGCCTCAAAGTAAATTATTTGAAAACAGACAGCCTCATCTCTCTGTAAAGTTAACATGAATAGTTAGTGAGCTGCAAAATTAATGATATTAATTATCAGTCTCTTATGTAGTTTCATATTATTTTAAGTATTTGTTTTAGTGCAATTCTGAATGTAGTACTGCTTTCTGAACAAAAATACAACTTCATAATCTGAAATTACAGCATTTCTTAATTCAGTAGGAATGACAGTGGATAGCATTGCTGACGATTAGATATCAGTAGTTACTCAGAAAGAAATAGGAAAGATATGTTTGAACTCTATAAGAGTATTTAAAAGACTGGTCATATTACTGTGACAAGAAAATATTTGACATGAAGATCAAGTTCATAAAATGTTCATAAAAAGGCCAGATAAAGGAATCATATAGTGGACATGGGAGGTTTAGACCAGATATTTGGAAGTATTTCTTTACCAAGAGGGTGGTCAAACACTGGACCAGGCTTCCTAGAGCAGAAATCAATGCCCCCAGCCTGTCAGTGTTCAAGAGGCATTTGAACAATGCCCGTAACAACATAGCTTTTGGCCAGCCCTGAAGCTGTCAGGCAGTTGGACAGGATGATGGTTGTAGGTCCCTTCCAAATGAAATAATTGCTCTATAATTCTTGGAGGACTTAGAAGCACTTAGGTATCTCAGAAGGATCTCAAAATATCAGTGAAATCCAAGGATCTCAAAATTTATATTGTATGTTATCTCTCATCCTCAAAGAGCCTGAGGTAGGAAAAGACATAATGAAGGAAGAAAACACTGTTTGAAGAAGCAACAAAATAATTTTAACTCATCTGATAGACAGAAATACTGGTTGTCTTAAAACACAGAACTTTGTCAAAGTTTCTATTTTATTGGTAATTTTGCTGAAGCTCCAATGGCTTATGCACACAACTACGAAAAAAACTGTAGGCAGAGACAGCCTATTTTGTTGGACCAGCTGGAGTGTTTATAAACATGACATATAAGGAGATGACATATCCTTATGAAACTTTTTTGCTAGGATTTCTTTTCTTTTTTCCAGGTATTTTATGTATTTGCCTACTTTTATGAGCATTTAACAGCATGCAGCCTAGAGCTTCAAGATCACACTTCAAATCATATTGATTTTTATCCCCTTGATTACCTAAGGTGGGTAGTTTGCATGAAAGATGAATATGAGACAACAGGGTACACATTGATTCCTTGACTGGGAGGCATTAAGGCAGTAACTTCTGCAGTGCTTTATCAACTTCAGTAATACCACACTGCCTTGGGGTCACCCTACACTTCAGATGAGTCAGACTATCTTCATCTCATCCATCATTTAAAAACACTTACCATGCTCAACACACACTTTTAGAAGGATTTAAAACTACAGAATGCTAAATGTCATCTACTCTCATGACATATTTTTCAGAGTGCTAGACCAGTACCTTTTAGCTGACTCCTAATGAAGCAGCTGCCTTCACATTTGGTGTTTTCTGCTACTCAAATTTATACCAGTGCGACTATGTTAGTACAGCAGGATTTGTATTGGTAAGCACAGAAATCCAAAGGAAAAAACTCACCATCCTTCGTCATTATCTACATCAGGTTCAGAAAGCTCATTTTCAGGAGTTTCTTCAATTGCCTGGGTTAACTTTGTTTTAAATCGGTCTAATAATGCCAGTGTCTGAAATTAAACACATGGTTTTAGAGAAATTGTATATTTCTATACACCAACAGGCATATACAACATTTTTATTATTTTGAGAAAAAGTACAATGAGAGTGATGTTTCATATGAATTTGGAAGAAACACTTTAGAGAGGCAAGTGAGGGAGCAAGAGGTGATGTGGGATGTGAGAGTGGAACTGCATGGAAAGCACAGACGGAGTAAGTGGGGCAGGGAATGCTGAGGCAACAAGAGCAAGCAGGGAGGGGCCTGTCAGGTGTGAAAAAGCATTTCTCTCACCATCTAGTGAAATAAAAAGGAGTATTTAAGGAACAAATACTTGTAGCTACCTAGAGAATAAAACAGCTGATTAAATAACACTGCTGACAATGAATTTTACTTTTTGGACATGCTACTGTCCTCTTTTAAAGTAATCTACTGTATAAATTGCAAAACATTCAAGCCTTGAAGACCCAGTTTAACTGATACTTATATACTTTATGTTGATGATCTTTTAAATTATGTGTGGACATTGAAAAAAATCAAAAGTTTTTGTCAAAAAAAAATGAACCAGCTTAAATAATTCTGCAGATACACGTTCTTAATGCTGCACACATAAAGCTCATACTTGTTTAAATCTGCTGTTTTATTCTCAAATGGACATTGCCTGATCTTTCAGGGACACTGAAGTCACCAAATCTCAGATGACACCTGAAGATCATACCACAGTTCTTGTTTCTCATCATCTCAAACGAGAGTTTGATGATACAAAAGTCGTATGTTTGAGCCTTGTGATGGTAGAGGGGGCTCTTCAAAAAAATGTGAAGATCTTATGAATAATTTGCACAGCCCACAGCTTTTTTTTTTTTTTTTTTTTTTTTTTTTTTTTTTTTTTTTTTTTTTTTTTTTTTTTTTTTAACCCCCTGTTACGATGANTTTCTTATATTTGAGACACTCCTGAAAATGAAAGCATCAGGGAGTAAGTGCCTAACTGAATTTATGTGGCAGGCTACATTTGATTTGTAGGTGATAGGTTGGCAACCTATGCTGAAAAACACCTCTGTATGGCTGCATAGTTTTGTTTGGTCAAGTTTTTCAAATTTAAAAGAATAAAAACTAAACAAGAATAGAAAACAGAAATAGGAAATAC
>VYZP01008775.1:111772-130489 GCA_013400635.1 Hypocryptadius cinnamomeus | reverse complement strand
GGAAATAGAATAACCTTCAGCAGTATTTTAATGTTTTTATGCTATGATAAATTTGGTCATGCTGTGGATGGCTCTTCTGCAATCCTGGAGTGAAACTGTTCCTTTATAGAAAGCTGCAATGGAGTAGAAGGGGGAAGGAGCTCTGCAGTTTCCAGGAAAAACAGTTTGTTCTGATGCTTGTTGAACTCATTTCAGTAATCGGCAGGGGAGGAGAGCAGATCTCGCGGATTCAGATAGAGTCTGGCTGCAAAATTCAAATTGCTCCAGGTAAGCCCCTCTTTGTGTGGTGGGTGAGCAGGTTTTAATGTCAAAGAGTGTTGTATCCATGAGATCAGGCACTTTCCATGCTCAGGGTGTGTTGTCACCATTGACAGGGATACAGACAGCCATGGGAGAGCTGTTGTGGGACCCACCTCCCAACCAGGGTAGAAAACAGGTTGGTCAGGTGGTTTGGAGAATGGAACAGTGAGGGAACTGGCTTTAACCAGCAGATGGTTGCAGAGCAAATGAACAATCCATGTTGTGCTTAGACCTGAAGCTGTTGAAGTTTCTCACTTTGCTCAGCTCTGTGGTTTGCCTCTCACTGGTCTGGTCAGCTCCAGCTCCTGGCAGAGGACATTTCAGCAGGGCTGGCAGCAGCTTTCCATACAGCTTCCTTTGAATCATAAAAATGAGACCATTCATCCAAATGGGATCATTTGGTGCCAGTTTGCTTTGGGGAAGACTGTGCTGCAGTGCTGTGCAGGGAACTGTTGAGTTTTTACCCCTCCCTTTAATTGGTGGGGAAGGCTTTAAAAGAATGCAGACATCCAATAAATCATTTAAAATATGTTGATCCTGGATGTCTTTGAATTCTTTAGCATGCTATGTGTGCAGGTGGGTGGTGCTTCCATTGGTGCTTCATGGTCACTGAAATAGCTGCCATCTTTTTAATTCCATGTATCACAAGTTTTCTCCTTGTTTCCTCTGCAGACAGTGGTGGGATGCCCGAGAGACCCTGTGTACTCACTGGGACACCAGAGAGCATTGAGTGAGTTCTGATTTCATTTCTCTCCTTTTTCCTTCTTTCTCTTCTCCCTAATGCTGTGCTCTGTCAGTGGTGCTACTTGGTTATTAGCCACACCAGCAAATGTTGGCCTAGAGAAACTTGAGGGTCTCTGGAGCATAGAACCTCTTGGTCTGATGCTTTAAACTGTGCACCTCAAAGGCTTTTTTTCCACTTGCAGTTTGACTCCTCTGCAGAAATTTCCTTGGAATTCCCCTCCTCAGGGTGAGGTTGCTCTTAGGGCACCTAGGATGCAGTTTAGTAACTGCAGCTTTCCAGGATACTGAGCTAAGCTCTTGAAGGGCACTTCTCTTCTCCCCTTTGCTTCCCTACTCCTATTGAGATGAGCATCCTTCCAGCTGAAGAAGGGCTGCATGAGGCCTCCAAAGCCTGTGGGTGCCACTCCAGGATACCCTGGAGATGTTGGTGTTGTTGCAGAGCAGCATGAGGCCCACTGGGTGCTTGTCTCTGCATTGCTGCCAACAAGAAGCAAAGGACTGAACCCAAGTCTTGATTCTGCTCCTTGCATGGTAGAGACACGTGGCCAGCCAGCAGGGATTTCTATCTTTAGACCTATAGAAACTTTAGGGACAGTGTTTCCTCCCTCCCCCTTCCCAGGAGCTGAGTTTGAGACTCTCACAAACCAGTTGAGGACCTCCTGCTGGAACTGGATCCAGGATCCTCAGGCTTACAGGAACACACTTAACATATGGAGCTGCTCTTTCTCTCCCCAGCCTTTGGGTAGGTGGGTTTTTTAAAATCCATCTGGAAATCTTTGAGTTGCGTTTGAAAATACATTGGTGCAAAGATTGTCTCTCTAAAGAGAAGACACTCATCATTCTTCCATTCCTAAAGAGATCTAAGGGTACTTAAATCTCCTTATTCTACCATAATACTGCAAGCAATGAGCCCAAACAAATAAAATTGGCAAACTCAGAGGGCAGGCAGTGTATTCTTGCTGATGTTGAGGTGGTTTTGCCCCTTTAGCAAAGGATATTTAAGAACAAGAGCAAAATAGTAAAAAGCTGGGATGCTTCATGAGATGTAGTTATGGGAAAATTGGGGAGAGGTTTAGCTAAGATTTCGTGGTTCTGAAATAAGCAGTTAAATGTACTCATGTCCAAGGCTGTCTTTAAATAAAATACGAGTAAATCTTAAAAGTGAGACTCTTAAATTTGTGAAACAGAACATGGACATGGAATTAAGTGAAATTCAATTTGCTTTTGTGGTAAAAGTCTTGACAAATTGGTTGTTTGAACTGGTTTTTTTCAGGCTACTTGTAGAAAAAGAAAATTAAGTAAAGAAACCATTCAAAGTGTCAGACTTCTTTGAGAAGGGTTTTGTGAGGAATGTTTTCGTTAGTTATAGCCAGTGACAAACTAATAGGGTTAATTTCCAGGTGACCCCTTCTCATCTGAAATATGTCGTGCATTAACTGTTGTGGTCTCTTTATTGTCACTAAAAGAACTTTGCACAAAATATGAAGGAAGATGAATAAAATGTCCCAGGACTTCTCCAGAAGATTTGAAGCAGGCTTCCAGAAATTCCACCTTTTCCCTTTTGTTGTGAGAAAGTCAAGGGCAAGCAGTGCTGTGCTCTGAGTGCAGCCTCAGTGCACCACCCCCTGAGCTGCCCTGGGGGAACGTCTGCTTGAAGGGATGAGTTTGTACTGGTTCTTCACATCTCCAGAGAAGTCAGTCATCCTTAGGGTGCCTGATATGGCTTGGTGTGAAGTGGAGAGGGGAAGATGCTGCATTAGTCTGTACAGGGAACCAGTGAACTTCTGCTTTCAGAAGGGCTGTGGGACAAGGGCAGGAATGGGATGTGCTGGTATAGGAGTCTTCAAGATGAAGGGAAACCCTGTCAGTTACCTCTGACATGCTAAAGATTTTAGAGAAGGGATCTTTAATCTCCCAAATGCTTCTTTGTGTGTCTCTTCTCACCAGGAGTAGAAGAACCCAGTCTTTCACTGGTGGCTGCTGCAGTATCCCTGCCTTGCTTCGTGGTGTAGCTTCAGCACCTACTGCTTGGAGCAGAGGCTGTGTTAGGACAGTGTTCTGGTGCTGCTGGTAAGAGCAGGTAGAGAAGAGCAAAGCAGTTGCCTGTGACTGATCAGAGAATGGTTAATCCATGGGCTGTGTTAGTATCAGAGCAGTGTGTGTCTTTTTGTCTTGACTGAGAAGGAGACCAGAGCTTGAGTTTTATTATTATATATGTGTTAGAAAAGTTAAAACCTAGAGCATCATCATTTGAAGTAAGCATCCCAAATGCTGTAGTTCAACTATTGTCCTTAACTTCCTAAGAGGTCAGAGCATGCTGCTGCTCTTCCTTTTCTCTTCCCCTTCAAAAATCAAACTGCTTATAAGTAATCATGATAGGGGAAAATAGACATCAAAGAGTTAAAAAAAAAAAGGGCAAACATTGTGCTGACTATGGTTTCCTCCATCTTTCCACTTCTCCTCTCCCCGATCGCTCTCCATTCCGATGGTTCCTGGTCCCTTGGTCACGTGGAGCAATGTTGTCTAATGGTTGTTTCCCTCGATTCTTTTCCAAAGACAAGCAAAACGGCTTCTGGGGCAGATTGTAGATCGCTGTCGGAACGGACCTGGTTTTCACAACGATGTTGATGGCAACAGTACCATTCAGGAGATTTTGATCCCGGCATCCAAAGTGGGTCTAGTCATCGGCAAAGGAGGTGAAACAATAAAACAGTTGCAGGTGCGCAAGATGCATTTCCTTTAGGGCTCTCTTCCCTACTGCAGCTTCTCTAGATCCACTGGAACAGGCTGAAATGGAGAGCCTTGAATGCTCTAACCTTCTTCAGCAGGGACTACTCTTCTGCCTTCGGAGATTGGACTCAAATCCAATCTTGTGTTACAAAATCAGTGTGGCCCCAGCTGCACAAGTAGTGGAGTTTTGCCAGAACTGCGACAGAAACCCTTGTGCTGTAGAAAACACTTGGTGTGTGCTGTTTAGGAGGGGATCCCTGTAGCCAAGGAAGGGCCATGTCTGCTCTGCTCTGCAGTATTTTTAATGCCAGCCATGCTCTTGTAGAGTGCTCTGCTTCTCTTTTGTTGCTGATCTGTGGTAAAGCTGCCATATGTCATCTTTTTTTCTCATCCCACCCCTTTCTAATTAAGTGTTGTGTTATGTATAAACTGTGTTCCTGGACGTTCTTTATTCCTCCATCTGGTACAAGTTTTTAAAGAATAGAGGGTTTATAGCAAAACACCTAGGGTCAAAAATGGAGGGGTTTTGAGTGCCCTTATTGGACCTCTGTCATATAGTTTGGAGGCTGGTCACTTAATAACTGTTACATGCGGACAGCTACAGATTTTGGAAAGGGCTGGAAAGTCAGGAGTTGAGGTGGAGGGGGTTTTTCTTGCAAGGATTTCAGCTATTTGAGAACCTCAGGAGCAATGCAGTTTCTGGCAGTCCTTTACACTCTAGGACTGTTCCTGAATTTGTGCGTTCTGTAACGGTGCTGGTTTGACCTTCATAATGTTTAGCAACCAAAATCGAGTCCCTTGTTTTAGGGACTGTGCTTAGAAAATTGCTCTGTGCTTTTTCTTCAGGAGCGAACAGGTGTGAAAATGGTTATGATCCAAGATGGTCCTTTGCCTACTGGAGCAGATAAACCTCTCCGTATTACTGGAGATGCATTCAAAGTACAGGTATGTAACAAAGCAAACTGGTTGCCCAAGAGAACTGAGGAGAAATTAAAACCTGAGTATATTTGTGAGCATCTAATGGAGTCAAATCCAGCTGTAAATGTAATAATCTTTCCTGTTTTCATTTGTTCTGTAAGGTTGAGTAGAGCAGGTTAAAACACCAGAGTAGTCTGTTTTACAGCATAACTTAGGAGCTGTCACTCCACATAAATACTGCACATGGGTAGGAGTAGAGATGAGGGGGAGGGTTTGGAGAAAGTAGTTTTGAAATGCTTTCCAGTCTGTGTGACAAAAAGTGAGAGCTCTGTGTCACTTGAGCAAATGGGTTCTTAGTGACTGACTGAATCACATGTTTGAGACAGCAAACCTTTCACAAAACTACCTCAGACAGCCAATCGACGCAGGTAATTAAAAACCAATCCCACAACAACTCCTGAAACCAAGGGGTTTGCTTAATATTGGTGCCTCAGTCTCCTTGTGTCAGAGTTCTGCAGATGTGGATGTACCTGTGATTTGGAGAAAAACTCCCCATCAGCTGGAGACTGGGGGATTGCAGCGTGATGGGAGCGCCTGAATTAGAGCATTAAAGTTTAGCCACAGCATGTTCCACTTCTCAGCAAGTGCCTTTCATACCTTGCTAAGTACTTAAATCTAGCTTAGCATTCCTGTCTCCAATAAAAGTAGTTCTGTTTCACACGATCTCCCTGATCATAAATTGCTGCAACAGTTGATGTTGCTCAGGCATAGTGCTTGGGTAGTATTTTTCAAAGCTCTTATTGCAAGTTTTAGAGTTAATTTTTTTTTCCCCCTGAAATTCTTACTGTGGAGGTATAGCTGTGCAAAAGGAGTTTAAAGACAGTCTGGCTACTTGTAACTAAATCACACTCTCAGTGCTGCCACTTCCCAGGTGGCTTCTGCTTTGCAAGATTTGCTGTTGTCACATCTTCCACTCAAGGAAACATGGAGACTGCACAGGCTGGAAGATCTTTGAGGCATTTAAAGCTGAGCACACTCAGGAAGTGTTTAAGAAGTGTGAGGAATCCTTGGGTTTGGTGGTATTCTGTGGATGCTGCAATAGTGTTTCTTGACTCCCTCAAATCCTTCTGAAATCTCTCCATCACCCATATTTCTGTCTTGGCATCTCTGAAATGTCTTTGAGTTGTTTCTTTCTGTTAAAATACTTTGAGGATATGGGAAATATGTAAAAATGAAAGGAGAGAAGTTCACCACTGTCCTCAAGCTTGGAAATAGAACCAAGATGTCAAAAGCTTGACTGGTAGTAGAGAGAAACAAATGCTTGGGTTTGACATATATAGGTTTTTTAAAATTTTGTTGATGACTACTGTTGGCTAGTTTCCAAGGTAGACTTTCACTAGCTGGGCTACATGCAGGCTTGTGAATGGCCTTGAGTGCTATCAGTAGGTAGGAAAAATATCCATTTGTCTCAGAAAGTGTCTTGCTGGATTGCTGCAGGCTTGGGTTTAACTCCTCAGAGTCAGTAAGCTCAGTGGTGCCCAGCAGCTTCCTTGGTGTGTGCTCTGTAGCTCTTAGTGGGCATGATCTCTGCCATGCTACCAACAGCTTCTACCTTACTGTGTTGGTTTCAGTTCTATCAGTAGGAAAGGGCATCCACTTACTGTAATTTAAAAACAAAACAACAACAACAAAAAAAATGTCAAAGATATTTCTAAAGTTAAAGGACGTTTTTTGGAAGGCTGGAGGAAGCAATTGCACCCAAGAAACTGCCACCTTGTGCACCTGGCAGGTTTTGTCAGACAGAAGATGCTATCAAGAACAGACTGGTGAAAGAAATCCTAAATCAGACTGCTGTTCCCGTTCAGCAGATGGAGATCCCCCTGCCTGAAGCCTGACCATTACCCATGTTGAGGCCCCAACACCAGGAGGGCAAGCAGAATAATTTGAAGCTAACTGTAACTTCTTTCCCCATGTAGCAAGCGAGGGAAATGGTACTGGAGATCATCCGAGAGAAAGATCAGGCAGACTTCCGAGGCGTACGCAGTGATTTCAGTGCTAGAATGGGAGGAGGCAGCATAGAGGTACGTTTCCTTCTCAGTGCTCTGCTAACCTCCCTGTGGGATGGGTACTGGGGGGAGTCATCCAACTGCACTTGTAACCTGTAAGCTTTTTTTTAAATGTGTTGTGTTCTTTTTTTGCCAGAAGAATTGAGTCTGGCTCTGCAAAGTGGAGGAGTTCTCGTGGACTCCCAGATGGCACTTTATAATTTAAGCTGCATTCTTGTAGTGCAGAGCTCATTTAGTGGGGAAGGAATTTGTGGCCACATGTTTGTTTTTCTCAAGAGATGTGGTTCTGTAGCCTGGAGCTGCCTACCATGGCCTGTCCTCAAAGTTAAGAGCATCTCCTTGTAAAATCAGAGTCATTCAGTCTAGTTTTCTGCACTTTCATACTCCTTTGCCTTTCCCATCAGGTCTCTGTGCCCAGGTATGCTGTTGGAATTGTGATAGGAAGAAATGGAGAAATGATCAAAAAGATTCAGAATGATGCTGGAGTTAGGATTCAATTTAAACCAGGTTTGTGTGAGGATGGAGAGCCGTTGCTTTCTGACCAGTGTTCCACTTTTGGGTTCCAGCAGCCAGGCTTTCCTCATTTACAGGTGCATTGTGTCTCTTTCTGAAACCCATTTAAATGTGATGTGCTGCCTCCTCATGCACTTCCTGGTTTTCAGAGAGTAAGATTATATACAGCTCATTTGCAAACATTAGATGTCACAACAGTCATGTCTTGAGTGATAATTACGCAGATAAATAAAGTAACAAAAATCTTTTGTTTCCTGTTAAAGAATTCTCCTTCAGGACATTAAAGCCTTTGGGGATCAGGAGTTGATTAATTCTAAGTAACTTTCTCTGGGTCCTTGGCTGTCTGATCACCTATCAAAGCTGCCTTTTTCCTCTTAAAATTATATCAGTCTCTTTCATAGCTTTTTGACATTTGAAATTGTTTTCTTTTAAGTGTTGTTCCCTCTGCAGTGTGGGCTGGGTTTTGTCTTCTTGCAGTCCAGGGAAGAGGGGCTGAAGGTGGAGGGAAGCAGTAGCTCCTGGGATAGTTCTGTGGTGTGAAAATACTGCCAGCAGTGTTGGTGCTGGAAGGAGGCTTTTGTTGGTGAGTGGATGTTTTCTGCTTTTAATTTAGTCTTTGCCATCTCTCTCCACAGATGATGGGATTAGCACTGAGAGAGTCGCACAGGTCATGGGGCTCCCCGATCGGTGTCAGCACGCAGCACACATCATCAGTGAGCTCATCCTCACGGCACAGGTGGGTTCTGGAGGTGCTTTTTGGAAGTGTAGGCTGCATGCAGGCAGCTGGGTGGAGGGGAGGGATGGAGGCCATCTTCTGAAAAGCAGCCGTGTTGAGTTTTCCCCTGGTAGGGCACACGTGCTCCTGCCCAGAGCTGTTGGATTTGAGGTTTGCTTGTGTATGGTGGAAGTTCTTTTAATGTAATGTGGGCTAACTGAGCTGTGGGAAGGTCTTTTATTTCCAGGCCTATGAGGCATCATTATAGCTCCACATCTATCTCCTGTTTAGTTGTTGTTAAGTTTGGAAACAGTGACCTGAACGAATGGAGTACATCAGCATCAGGCAGTGAGTGACTGGGGGCTCTGCTTAGACAGCAGAGCACTGCCACTGCTCAGTGGTGCCTCATCTTCAGACTCCAGCCCTTTAGTCTGGTGGAGGCACAGGAAGGTGCTGAGTGCTCAGGTATTGTGTCACTGTGCTCTAACATTGCATTACACAAGAGGGAGAAGTACAAAGGTGGGTGAAGTACTAGAGCAGACTCTTGAAGGAGGTTGTGTATTCCCTTTGCATTATGAGGAATTTAAACTTTAGGCCATTTCAGATACCCGAGCATAATTTGTCCATCTTGATATCTCTTCTAGCCCAAATACCTGGTTTGAATACTTGATTTCATAATTTGCTGTATTAATTCACTTAAATCTTGTGGTCTGTCACGATAGCCTCTGACTGCCCATGGCATTTGCTTTTGGAAAAATCACTTACCCCAAATGGGTATGTCCTTTAAGTGTCTTTGAACTTAAAAGCTTCCTTTGGAAGTTTTGGAAAATGTGCATTTCTGCTGAGTAATTCCAGCAGAGGTGACACTTGGAAGGGTTTGAAAGCAACTTTTGTGTGTCAGTGCCAACATCCATTGTTTGCTCTAAAGATATCCCCCCTATCACAAACAGAAAGTCCTTTAGTAGTTGATGCTTATTTATAGGTTTATTTCAGCAGATGTAAAGGCATGCATTTAAAAATAAAAATACCTTCCTGAATCAGGAAGGCAACTGTAACCTACATTACTTGGCATTTTTCTAAAGTGCTTCAAAACCTTGACTGTGAAACTGAGGTCCAGGAATATCTCAATTCAATGCCATTGATTATGATGCCATTTAACTGACCTGGCTTTGTTTTGTTTTTAATGTGCATTGGTGCCAGCATAAAAACACTGATGCACATGTTTTGCCTTCTAAGGAACGAGATGGCTTTGGGAACTTGGCTGTTGCCCGAGGAAGAGGTCGTGGCCGTGGGGACTGGAGTGTTGGAACACCTGGGGGCGTGCAGGAAATCACCTATACTGTTCCAGCTGACAAGTGTGGCCTCGTTATAGGCAAAGGTGGGTTTGGTGACTCCAAATACCACAGCTTGCAATCCTTCTCTCTCAGGATGGTCATGTCCTTGCTGCCTGACAGTGAAGCTTTGGGGTTTTCTGTGATTGTAGTGTTTAGTGCCAGTGAATGCAGCATAGGAATAAGCTGTAAGCACTTGTGGTTGTTTTCTTTGTGGTGTTCTCACTCATAATTGTGTTCTCCAGGCCCTTGTTCACAAGCTGTAAGAGAGGCTCTTAATGCAGAGCTGTCAGATAAGCTTGTTTTATAACAAGCAGCTGGCTGAGAAAAGGCAGGTTCATTTGTGGATTCTTTTTACAGAGAATTCGTTTGAAGGACAGTTTATCAGGGGCAAGCAGAACAGTCATTTCATCATGCTGGATTTCTGTGAGTGCTGTGTGAGGAAATGGAAGGTCTCTGAGTGTGCTAATAACAGGAGCTGCTTTCAGCCCCTGAAGTGTGTGATGAATGAAGTAAAGTAGGAGGATTTCTCTGCCTCTGCTGGCACCTGACCTGGCACAGGACCCTGGTGCACCTTGTGCCACTTGGCTGAGCGTGTTCCCTGCCATGGAGGACCCTTGGCTGCTTGGCCAGTGGATCTCTCCATGCTCAGGAGATGGATGAGGAGTCGTCCTCTCAATTAGGACAACCCTGTGATGGTTATGAAACTGAGCATCAGCAGCAGACTCACTTTGTCACAGAGCAGGAGCTGCACGTGGGGCAGTGGCAGGACTTAGGGTAGAGCCAGGAGCAGACAAGCTCTCTAGCTCTGAACTGCTGTGATGTGTCTGAGCTAATGCACTGACCTATCTAAGGCAGTGTTTCATTTCTCTGTCTGCCTATTTCAGAAAGAATGACATATGCCTGAACTAGTATTTAAGTAATCACAGCTGGCTTTCAGCCTCAGCAGAGAATAGAGTAGGAATAGATAAGCTACAGCAGAAAAGGAGGCAGAGACTTGAGGGCATTGGGCCAAGTTTCAGTGGCTTTGAGTGTTCCCAGCAGGAGGGAGCTTGTGGTGAGACTTGTTGTGGCCTCTTTCCCTCCTACATGTCCCTGCTGTTCCCTGCCATGGGCTTGTCCCCACAGCACCCTGAGCTCCTGCCCTTTTGGATGACCAGGGACATGGGCAGGTCAGCCCTGTAGCTGCAATTGTTTTCAGATGGTTTTTTTTGCCTGTTCACAAACCTGAAAACTTTTTTCAGTATGAAAAACCACCTGCCTTCCCCATTATGCAGAAATTGCAGTGATTATGCTTGTCCTCACTGAACAGTCCAGTTGGCCAAAAGATCAAGCAAAGTAAATTTTAAGCCCACGAGTGAGACTTACATGTACAGAAAAATCAAATTATAATGAAGCTTTATTGCTGTATCCATTAGTCATCTTTAATAAAGGATCAGAAAAGGTCACTTGTTGTTCAGCAGTGCACTGAAGTGGAGCATTTGTGACTACAGAGAGCACTGTGTGCTGAAAAGATAAATGCAGGTAGTGGAGTGAATGTCCCAGCATTCAAGTGCAGGGCCTGGCACAGCCTCACTGGGGGGTAAAGGGTGGCTTTTTACCTTTGTTTCCACAACAGCAAAATAAGGATTCTTACTTGGCCAGATCAGAAGCTTTCTGGAGTGACTAATTACTAGTTGTATGGTGATTTGAGTGCTGGTAGCATTGTAATGCCACCTTGTAATTGGTGTTCTCACAGTGCCTGTGCTCTTAGGCTGCTGCAGCCTTCACTTTTGTCAAGTGACTGATGGCTGTAGCCTTGCCTTTTGGGGTCTGGGCCAGCATGGATGTGCTGCACTCTCCACACATTGATGCAAGACAGGCAATTCTTGTTATTTCCTCCCCCGCTGCCTGTGGGGCAGTGCAGGGCAGACGGGATCTAAGTGGGGCTTTCTTAACAGTGGCCAATTACAAAACCTTTGCACTCCCTGAGAGTTTCTGAGCAATTTCCAGCTGTAGGATGTTTTTCCTTGCTGTGATAGAGGATGGGACTGTTGGCCTTCTCTGTAAAATCTGGCTGAGGACCCTGGGCCATCAGCTTGGTTTTGAGATCAGCACCCAAGCAAAGAGTGCTGATCCAAGTGCCCTGGGCACCCAGGTGTGCTGTGTGTGATCTGACCTGGTGACTGCTCCTGTGCTCCCAGCTCCATGTCACCACTCGAGAAGCAGGGAAAAGAGCGAGGCTGGGAAGTTTCTCAGCTCAAGTTCTGCAGCATATGTGACTGAAGACCTGGTGCCTTTTTCTTGTGGACATCTCAGCTTGGGAGTGTGAGCTTTTAGGAGTCGGCCTGCAGATCCTGCGCATGATTTTTTCCCCTGGAGGGTGAGAAGGTGCAGCTTTTCTTTCCCAAAGGCCCTGAGGAAGGGTGGAGGCGAGCACCACACACATGTCAAAGTCTGTCTGTGTTTGGTGGTGCTTGGAAACAGCCGCTGGCTCCCTGGGCCCCCCTGGATTTCCATGATAAATACGGCAATCCTGACAGATACCGCGGCCGGCCTGGCTCTTGTCAGCTCAGCCTTTGAGCAGGTTTGATTAATTGCTTTAGGATTTCACATCCAGCCGGGAGGCCGCTCCTGGATCGCTCCTGCCCCCCATCAGGTGGAAGAATGGAGGGGATGAATGCTCTATAGACAGCCACCATGTGCCCAGCGGTCACCTCGCCGTGGGGAGGAGATTCCTTCCGGCACGGCGGCTGCGTCACCGCATTTGCATCCTCTGGAGGCTGGCTTGGGGTGGCTTGGCTGGGAGGGAGCACTTCCACATGTACCAGGCTGCCGGGGAAGAGGACAAGGGCGCTGAGTCCTTCTGGTGTGGGGGTAAAGCTTGCAGTCTCCCACCAAACCTGGAGAGGCAGCTAACTTCATTCTGCTGTGTGGTGTAGGAGGGAGCTGCTGTAGAAACAGGCCCAACAAACACAGGCTTGGTGCTGAATGCTAAATGGGGCAATGATTTAAAATCTGTATTCTCCTTGCTTGCAGTTTGAGAATGCTTCGATTTTTAATCCCCTTTTGGAAGGAGAAGCTAGTCTGCAGTGCAAGTAGCAACCTCTGGTTGTGGCTCTGTCACCCAGTAAAGAAGTTGTGCCATTCCTTCAAATTGTGTTGCCTGAAAGGGTCCTCTGTTTTCACTAAGCAGATGAAATGGCTGTTGATTCAGATCTCACCTCGATATGTAAAAACCAGAGCTTCAAACAAATCTGCATGAGACAAAAGCATGACACAAAAAAAAACCCTTGGTTTTGAAACTTCATCTTACTCCTTTCCCATGCTTGACTGAAAGTAAGTGGGTTGGCTTTTGGCTGCACAGTACAATCCCTGTTGTCTGCCCAGGGATGTGACATGATTATCTTTTGTTAAATGCATCTTCAAAAATTCATTTAGAAAGAGTTAATTGCCCTTTGGCAACTTTTCCTCCTCCCTTCCCCAAGAAGGCTTTAAAATGTTAAAAAGGTCACGAGTCCATTACAATGAAATGAACAAGTGTCTGCAACATCCACAGTTTGTTTTGAAATTGTGCTGGATGTATAGAGATGGAAATGTGAGCAAAATTGAGGCGTTTATTTTTGGAGGCTCTTTTTAATGAAAACCAAACAAAAATCTCTGTTTAGTTTCCTTTGCTTTCTGTACTGCTTGCTGTCTATCCTTTCAGCTGGTGATTTTTTGTTTTGTGATTTAAAAGATGTAAAACCCCTTCCTTCCCCACACCCTTTAATTTCTCCAGTTGAGTGGAGCCGGTCTGTAAGTTGTGTGAGCTTCCAAAAGAAGAATTGAACCATTGTAACATTGGCTGAGGCTTTTGTTAAGCAAATTTCATGAAGAGACCAGGACCTAGCAGGTCTTGAGGAAATCAGATCCACTTTGACTGGCCCTGCTGCATCCTGCTGGAAGCACTCCTGTGCTCTTGTGCATCCAGATGGCAAACGAGCCAGACATGTTCACTGCATGCACAGCTAACTCTGAAATAGCAGGAGCCAGCCTGGAATCGTGTGCTGCTGTGGCTGTGGGGAGATGTGTGGCTGCAGGGTGAATAGCAAACCTTGTAAGCAGAGGCTGCTTTAAGGCAATAACTTATCAAACAGCTCATGTTTGGGAGAAGGCTTAAGCTTTCCCTATGGCTGGTGGCTTTTTGCCTTGGTGATGGGGAAAAAAAGAAGAAAAACCAGCATGTTTAGATTGCAGGTGACCTTCATTTCCTAGAGGATTTGAACAGCTGTGCAAAAGCAATGGAATTCAGTCAGTGCAGGTTTTGCATCTGTTTTGTCAAAGTGTATCCCAGTCATGCTGCATCCTGTTGGGAGCCTGGCAGTGGGCACGTAGTGGGGCTTGTGTGTTCTTTAAGCAGCATCATCTGTGCCCCCAAAAACTGTTACAGTAGCTCAAGGTTTCAGGTTATGCTTGTGAAGTAGATTAAAGGAGCAGCATGAGCTCAGGTACTGCAGTTTCTTTTGCTGTTGCCATCCTCAGCCCACCTCTCCTGAGGCACACAGAAGGGGGCTGAAGCTGTAATCCATTCCCAGGACCTGACTTTGATATGATTTTATGGAAAGAGATGCTGAATATCCCTCCTTATGTCTTGGCTTTCTTCTCTTCAGGTGGTGAGAACATCAAGAGCATAAATCAGCAGTCAGGAGCACACGTGGAGCTGCAGAGAAACCCACCCCCAAACACAGACCCTGGTGTAAGAATATTCACAATCAGAGGGGTCCCCCAGCAAATCGAGCTCGCTAGACATCTCATAGATGAGAAAGTTGGGGTAAGTTCCATCTCTGCTCTCTTGCTCTGTCCCTTTCAGACATGCTGTTGTCACTCTTGGGTACATGTAGGCCTGGACTCACAGGATGGCACAGAATGCACGTGCTTGCATTGTTCAGCTTCAAAACCATTTGCCTCTTAGCAGCTGGCTTGAACTTGATGGCCCTCCAGCATCCATTTGGTTAATTTTTGCTGTGGTCCCAGAAGGATTTGACTGTTGACATAATCCTGGGTAGTCTATACAGCTGTATGAGAGGGAAGAACAGCAACAATAAGGTATGAAAAGGCTGTCAAAGGAGATTTTTGAAAGGAAGACAATAGTGTCACTGTGTGAGAATGACACAGTCCTGGCAGCATCATCCTGAAAGTAGAACACTCAACTCCTTGCTCAGTAAGTTCAGGATGACTTATCTTACACTTAATGCAGTGCTTTGGTATTGAGGCTTAATAAAATCAGGCTGCATTACTACTGAATGAGGAGACTTTGGTAAAAAAGTATGGAAAATAATGAGCTGGGGCATGGCAAAGCTGAAAAGCTGCCTTCATGCTGAATTGAGAGGAGAAGGCTTGACACCAGCCTCAGGATCCACGTGTCCCAGGCTGTCTTCTCTCCTTTCTTACTACTCATAGTAGCTGCCTCCACCCTGTATTTGGAGCTGGCATTAAATATTTGTGGATTCTGTGACAGGGTACCAGCATGGGTGGACCTGGAGGATTTGGTCAAAGTCCCTTCAGCCAAGCACCTGCTACACCTCATCAAAAGTAAGCTGCTGCATCTCCTCACCCATGGGCTGGGGGAATGGCTGGGAGCTAGAAAGTGCTGGGAGAAGGGTGGAGGGCCCTGAAGGGGTAGGGTATGAGTGGAACCTTCTAAAGATTGAGCATTCAGAAGCAAAAGCAAGTGAGCTCAATCCTTTAAGCTTGACTACAGGAAGGATTTCATCTATTAAATGATGCACAGGTAGGTATTGGCATCTCCAAAATTCCTATCTCTAGTGCAGTGAGAGCATGGAAAGAAGCCTGAACTGCATAGAGCACAAGGAGTGCTGTTCGGTGTGATATATCTTCACCTTGGCTTCATGAACAGATTGATACCAGGGCAGGACATAGCAGTTCACACCTGCACAGCTTTCCTCTTGCTGCCATGTTTCCTGTTTGATCAGCAGCTGCTGACTATAAGAGACAACATCTCTTCTCTGGGCAGCTTCATGTCTGTGGCTCGGTAAGTATTTTATTGTCTATTTGAGCATGGCTTTTTGTCCTCTGCAGTGGTCCTCAGGCGTTCATGACACAGGGCTGGGGCAGTACCTACCAGACGTGGCAGCAGCCTGGACAGCAAGTCCCAAGTAAGTGCCAGGACCTGGGCTGGAGAAGGGTTGGTGTTCTCTTTGCAGTCTCTGCTTTGTGCCTGCAAAAGGCAGGTTCACCCATGAGACCACATGTGTGAAAAGAGCTCAGAACAATTTCCTGAGCAGAAGAGGTGTGTGGAAGCACACAGTGGTGGTTGAGCTCAGAACAAGCTGAAGGCCGTGGAAGACTTTTGCTTTTTGTGTGCTTAACTGCTTATTGCCTCTTTCTGCTCTTTGGGTAGACTTGGTCCTTGCTGTTTGTGCCTCTCTAACAAAATCATTCCTGCCTGTGACTCTCTTCTCCCAGGACTCTCCAGGCAAGCACTTGCTAACCACACTTCTCCCTAACAGGCACACTGTTGGTGCTGATCCCTCCCATGTCTTTGTTCTTGACCTTAAAATTTCTTGCTTATTTTCTTATTTAATTATTCCTTTACAAGGTTTTCTCACTGTTCAAATTCCATACTGATGGAACAACAGGGGAGAGGGATGCAGAAAATGGAAGGAACGTTAGGCAGGGCTCCTGTACTGGTCATCTCTTCCTGAAAGTCTATTGAGTCAAAATTGAGCAGTTTGGAATGGGGAGTCGCCTTCTCAGAAGAATTCAAGTAGTAAATGCTGGTGGTGATGCTGTAGCTGCATCATCCTGTGTCTCCAACAGCTGAGGAATGGTTTGCTCTGAGCAGAGCAGATTCATGTCTGCTTGGTAATCTCAAAGCTCATGTGATGGTGGTAATGTCCAAAGGACCCTTGCAGTCACAATATTTTAAGAAATACAAATTTTTAAATGGTCTGGTCTCATTATACTAAAGCTAAGCACCAAAAGGTGTGTGGAAGGCAATTTTAAAGGGGTTTAATGGCAGATGCTTTTCACTGCTAAGGCTGATTTAGCAATGAAGCAGATTTTGAATTTTGGTATAAATTCGGGCTCTTTGCAGTGCCTGAGGTAGAGGAATCATTGCAGGGACAATGCCTGCAATTGCACTTGTGATTCCCTGTAGCACTGATCTCTTTTGAGTGTTTATGACATTGTGAATATGTGAAATTTGGAAATCTCAGTGCTGCTTTGTTAACTTGCTGCACTTCTGAAATGTGTGCTGTGGTGGCACATGGGAACCTTGCATGGAAAGTGTGTGTTAAACTCTGGATGAGTCCTCCCTCTTAGCAGGTTACAGTCCAGAAATGATGACTTTCCCTTTGAGCTCTAGGGTCTTGGAGAAGGTCAGCAGTTGTTCTGGTTTCAGCAAATTAAAATGCAGTGGTGGCTTCAGTGGACTTTTCTTCTGTACAGGAGTGGAATAGTATGGTACTGGAGATGAGTATTTTCTCACTAACTTGTTTTACAGGAAAAATTGTTATTCTACTCCTTTGCACCCCCAAGGGCTCTGAACTTCCCTGAGCTTTGGGAAGCAGAGCAGTCAGTGCAGCAGGGGAAGCTCCACAAAAATATTTAACTTTTATCTTCCATAGAGCCTTGGAAGAAATGCTTACAAAACTGCATTGCTCTTTGCCTTGCAAGATGCCTTTAGAAACTCACCTTGGTAACTTAATTTCTTCCTCACCTTCCTGAATTATCCCCTCATGCTGCCCACCAGTCACTGGGGAAAGAAGAATCTCCCTTCCTGCAGCAGATAATCATGTCTCAGGCTCACCCCTCCTGGCTTTGGAGCCTGGTGTAGGAAGCACAGCCCCCTTGAGCCCCCTGATGACCAATAATGCAGCTCATACTCCAGTGCAGTTTTGCACTGTCAGGCTTCAGGTGGCTCCCAAAACCTGCCTTGCCATTGCCCTTCCCCGTGTGGGTTTAGTCCCACACTGCTGCCTTTTGGAGGCAGGTGTTTCATTTCTGCAGTTGAACCTGATGGAAAATGTTGGCTCTCTAGTTCCCTGTGTGCTTAGGCTGCTCCCTGTTCCTGTTTGTAGCCAGGCACACTGAAGGCAGGCTGAGGAGAGAGAACACACACATAATGCTTTAAGAACCTTCACCACTCTTCTCTGCTGCAGTGGTGCCCAGGTGGAGCTCACCAAGGCGTAGGAGGATTGTTGTAAGAAATAGGTAAATACCTGCTTTTGCACTTTTTAATTTGAAAACAGCCTTGTGCAGAGTCCCTTGCCCGAGTGCTGCAGCCTGTGTGTCACAGCTCTGTCAGCCCTGTCACAGCGCCGGCGTCCTGGGGACAGCCTCGAGTGCCCTCCTTGTGGGAGGAGGGGCAGACCCCCACCCCCTACACATGTATTTAGATTTTAATTACTTCCCCCATCTTAAATAAATTAACTGGCTGGGGAAACATTTTGCTGTGAAATGCATTTAGCTGCGTGTCCTTTCAGCCTGCTGTGGACTGTAATTCTCCGAGAAGAAAAGGCATTGAAGGAGGTCCTTTGTTGGCATTAGCAGGTGGACAGTTGAGGCAGCCTTGACCTCTGCCAGAAAAGGTCCTGACTTGTAGCGTTGGTCAAGTCTTTTAACCCGCTTTTATGCCCCTGGACAGGACACTGCTGCCCTGTTCCCTCCACCCACTTCACACTTGCAGTGTATTATTTTCCCCCTTCCCCCCACTTCAAAGCCCCCCTTGGGCCGGCGTCGGGGCCAGGCTGTGCTTGGAGCTGGGATGGGATGGGCAGAGCTCTGCCCCACGCGTGTCCTCTGTCCTTGCCTCTCCTTGTCCCCAGTGCCTCGTGCTCCCCACTCCTGCTGTGCCTCTCTGCAGCTCCCAGTTGCTGTGTTTGCTGCTTGTGTGTCCTGTGTCTCACTGAGGGCTCTGGGATCCAGGGAGGCGTGGGAAGGGCAGGTATCCTTCCTCTGTCCCGGCTGGCCAGGATCTCCCTGCTGTAACACTTGGATGTGCTGAGTTGAAGGTGCCTTAGGGCTTCAAGGATGGGGAGCCTGTGCTGGGTGGAGCCCAAGGTTTGGGGTCTTAGAGGATACGCTGGCACAGCTTCCCTTGGAGCAGTGTAGGAGCCTGGAGATGACACCATGAGCCAGCTGTGGCTGTTTGGGATGTTGTGGCTGCCTCTTCAGTGATGCCTGGGCTGTGCCCCGTGGCCAGTGCAGCTGGCTGTGGCCAGTGCAGCTGGCTGTGCCCCGTGGCCAGTGCAGCTGGCTGTGGCCAGTGCAGCTGGCTGTGCCCCGTGGCCAGTGGAGGTGCCCCGTGGCCAGTGGAGCTGGCTGTGCCCCGTGGGCAGTGGAGGTGGCTGTGGCCAGTGGAGCTGGCTGTGCCCCGTGGCCAGTGGAGCTGGCTGTGGCCAGTGGAGCTGGCTGT
>VYZP01008775.1:97875-111629 GCA_013400635.1 Hypocryptadius cinnamomeus | reverse complement strand
TGGCCGGTGGCCAGGGGAGGTGGCTGTGGCCGGTGGGCAGTGGAGGTGGCTGTGGCCCGTGGGCAGTGGAGGTGGCTGTGGCCAGTGGAGCTGGCTGTACCTTGTGGCCAGTGGAGGTGGCTGTGGCCAGTGGAGCTGGCTGTGGCCAGTGGATGGCTTGTGGCACCTTGAGGAGTCGGGAGCTGAGTGGCTGCCCCGGAATCGTGCAGGTCATGCTGTGGAGGCTCGTGTGTGTGCAGGGTGTATGGAGGGGCATTGCTCACAGGGGTCCCTCAGCTCTCCTTCACTGAGAAGGGCAGGAGTGAAGGATGCAGCCCCTGAGAAACAAGTGAGATGACTCAAAACACGGCTGTTCCCTTGGCAGCTCTGTGGAGGTGACAGGTCTCAGCTGTGTCAGGTGTCTCAGCTCTCCTGCACTGAGTGCAAGCAGACTGAGAGCCCAGGGTGGCTGATTGGCAGCTCCCACCACGTGCTTTGGCTTGAGCAGGTCCCAGCAGGGTGACATTTGGCTTCGTGCCCTTCAGCAGATGAGGTGAGATCAGGAATTCAAGCTTTTCCTCAGCTTCCCCTGAACTGAAGATGCCCAACAGTGTAGAAAAGTGGAAGCTGAAGTGTCAAGTCTGGGCAACTGGGGTAGACCCAGGGCCTGTCTAACGGAGAGGTGGATGTCACTGGCTGGAAACTGTCACCTGTTCCATACTGACGTGCCCCTTGTTGTCATCTTTGCACAGGCCAACAGAGCCAGCAGCAGAACAACCATCCCGATTACAGCAAAGCATGGGAGGAGTATTTCAAAAAACAGAGTGAGTGAAACAGGCTAACTGGAGATGAATCAGCTCTGGTTACAAGGAGTTAACTCTAATCCAATGACTTGCATCTCCATCCCTGCCGTTTTTAGCTTCCAGTCCTTTCCAGATCCTCTGGCCCTGCCCTGTTGGTGATGGTGCATGTAGTGCTCCCACGGAAAGCTCTCGGTTGTGCTGTCGCGTCTCGGGAGAGCGGCTCCCACTGAGCCCCGGTCCCCTCGTGCCCACGCTTGCAGCCAGCCTGCCTGGGGAAACACAGAGCACGCAGGAACTGCTGCTGGCAAAATCCAGAAAGCTCAGCTGGGTTGTGAGAGGGTAGGAGAGCTCATGGAAGGTCACAGGCCTGGCTGTCTCCACCGTGTTACAGAGTGCATGATCCCGACCTCTGGACTTGCTTTGACATGGAGCTGCTGGAGGCTTTGCGCCTTTGAGGATGAGGGGTGTGCAGGCTGTCAGCCTGTCCCTGCAGCTGTAGGAAGGCTCTGAGTGCTTTCTGCCTGCTCTTGGCTTGTCCCTCACAGTCCAGCTTGGAGCCCATCCTGCCATCGCACGCAGCGGAGCCGGTGTCGCTCTGTCAGGTGTCTGCAGCAGCTGGAAGGGGGCTGACTCTTCATTAAGCTTGGCAGAAGGAGATCCTAAGCCTGGGCTTGGACTTCTGGAATTGCTTATCTCTCCCTTTTTTCTTCTTTCCCTCCAGGTCATGCTGCCAGTGCTGCTTCTCAGGCAAGTTCCCAGCCGGACTACACGATGGCTTGGGCAGAGTATTACCGACAGCAGGCTGCCTACTATGGGCAGACACTAGGGCAGGCTCAGGCCCACAGCCAGGTCTGTATTCACCTTCCCCAAACCCCTCTGCTCCTTCTCTTGGGCAACTGGCTATATTGGCCTTGCCCTACTGTAGGGACTCTCCTTCAGGCTCACATGGTGAAACAGAGATGTTTTGTGGCTGAGGAAGTGATCACAGAAGTGTTACCTCAACATCAAAATCTTATTTTCCTGTACAGGGTGGGTGAGGGGTTTTTTGGGAGAGGACTTGGGAGATTGTTCCTCCTGGGAGCCTTTCCTTATAGTCCCCAGGCGGTTGTTTGACTTTGGGGAATTAAAGTAAAAGGAATGATGAAGCCAGGCTGGTGAGGCAGCACAGCACTGACACATCCCAGAACTGGGAGTGCAGGCACTGCCTTTTCTTGTGCTGGGACAGGAGCTGTGTGCTCACCATCTCTCTGTCCCAAAAGAGACCAAAACCGTTGAAAAATAATCTGTATTAACCTGCTTTCGAATA
The DNA here is from genome assembly GCA_013400635.1 of Hypocryptadius cinnamomeus. Taxonomy (NCBI): domain Eukaryota; kingdom Metazoa; phylum Chordata; class Aves; order Passeriformes; family Zosteropidae; genus Hypocryptadius; species Hypocryptadius cinnamomeus. The sequence continues at coordinate 109,541 of VYZP01008775.1, read as the reverse complement.
AAATCTCCTCTCAGTTGTCACTCAGTGCACCAGGGAGTCGCGTGAGATTTATCCTGATCACACTCAGTGCTTCATGGAGCAACAAAGCGGCAAAAAGTTTGTGCAAAGCACAGGGGCACCTTGCTGTGGTCTGACACTTGTCCCCAGGGCTCCACATTTAGCTCTGGCTCCGGGGAGCAGAGGCTGCTGTGGATGCCAGCCCCCAGCAGCTGCTCTCCCCTGCTCTCCCCGCTCACACCGGCGAGGTGGAGCCGGGCGCCGGCGCTCGCCGCGGGCGCTGGCCAAGTGTGACCTGGATGCGGTGATGAAAGGGCTTCTCTTCATTCCTCCCCGAGCCTGCCCTGCTGGAGAGAGGGATCTTGTTTGGTGAGGGCAGGAGAGCTCTGGGACAGCGTTAGGGCAGAGGGCTCTGGTGGCAGCTCAGAGCATCCTTTGAGCTGTTTCCCGCTCAGCTGCAGCGGGGACAGACCTGTATTGGGGGAGGAGGGCTCGGCAGCTTGGATAATTTCCTGCTGTTAGTAACTTTTCCTTTTCTCTCCTCTCTTTCTTTCCAGGAGCAGTAGAACAAGGTCCTCATGGCAATTTTTTTTCCTTGGAATCGTTGTGGAAGAAAACCTTTTTGTAACAGAGGTTTCTAGATTTGCAACATTTTGATGAAGACTTTTCTGTTTGTGAAACACTAGCTGTAGGATAATCTATACTGAACTTTTCTAAGAATCAGGAACAATTAGTAATGTACTAAACGTATGGACATGCTGGTAATTTTGTTTCCAAATTTGTATTAAAAAAACCTCCGGGATTCTTTTTGGAGAGAAGCCAGAGAATTTGCGGGCACCAAAATGTACCCCAGAGCTGTGACATTTCAACATGTGGGTTTTTTGTGTGTTGTTTTTTTTTCCTTTTAATTTTTGATCTTTTCTGTTGGAACAGAAAGAGTGGCTTGGAAGTCTTAGGTGGTATGTAACAAATCTTAAAAAGAAAAAAAAAATTTAAACAGTATTTAAATATTCTTAAATATGTAAATTCATTAAATGTTTTACTTCTAATTTCTTGTATCTTGGCTGTCTTTGATTTTATTGCATTTTTAAAAAACTGAACTATGATATGTATTGTAATTAATGATATGATTTCTGTATTTGAAACAGTTACTGTTTGCAAGTTGGGGGGGGCATTTTGTAGGGTTTGTATAATTTCTAGAGTCTAAAGGGGTAATATAAAAACGTGTTAATTTTTTTAGCAATACATGTTTTCATGTCTCCATTGCTAGTTGCATTTATGTATCTAAGACCTCCAAGCTTGTTAAAAAAAAGAAAAACAAAAAAAAAAAGAAAAACTTCTTCTATGCTCTCAGAAATATAAATACTGTTATTTTTAATATTAAAATGAATCTGCTATTAGTACCTTTAACAAACACTGTGGAACATAAAACCGTATAAAAGGTAGTAACTATTTTTTAATTCCAAGGTGTTTTCTGCTTTTTTGTTTCTTTTAAATATTTTCTTATCTAATATTTGTCAAATTACCTAGAGAAATAAATGAATCTAGTATTAACCACAGTATGCGCTAAATAATTTTGATTTAATAAAAGGGATAATATGATTTCTGATGTTTACTGTAGTGTTTCTTGTACAGATAACAGTGTATTTTTAAAGGAAAAACGGAATTGAAGCTATTTTTTCTTGCATTTTTAATTGCCCTGCGGGACATTCCGTTTTTAAATGTACTGAATTTACTGTTCTTGGGTTCTTTCCTTATTTTTCCTTATGCTTGAAATGTCTAACTATAAAGAACCACGATTGGATAATGTTGAGCATGGTGTTAAAAAAAAAAAAAGTGTTCTTTTTATTTGACTGACAGTTGCATTTTACACTCTATATAATAAAATTTCCACAAGGTGTCTTGTGGGCCAAGTATTTCCCGTCTGTTGGACTCCGTTGTTCCCTCTCCGCCGACCCCGGCTCCTCGTGCCGCATCCCGGGGAGTTTGGGGTGGTCACTGAGGGCAGCATCAGCATTAATTCTGGAGAAACTCTGTCACTGTCACATCCCCCTGGTGCTGTTCTGGAGAAACTCTGTCGCTGTCACATCCCCTGGTGCTGTGACACCGAGGATTCCCGTGGAAGTTTCTGTCACTGCCGCTGTTTGGGCCAGAAAGGTCTGTGTTAACACCAGGAGGTTTCCTCTGCAGCCCCGTAAGGGTTTTACTGCTGGACAGTTGGCAGCCCCTGGTTTTAATGCTCTGGACTTGTTGCTCTTCCCCAGCTTTGTGGCTGAATCCATCAGGATCCGTCCCTGCAAGGGGGTTGCTGGAGCAGCACTGAGGAGAGGGATGGGAGGGACGTGGCTCCGGCCATTATCGGATGTGTTGAGGGCGTTAGTTGTGCCCAGGCCAAGTTTGGCAATAACTGTAGCTCCTTCAGGGATCCCTTTCTTGTAAAATGTGAGTTTTGAGCTCCTCCAGCCTAAGGCAGCTCCATCCCCTGCTCCCAGGCAGCCGTGGGGGTTTACGACGGGGGAAGGGAGGAAAGAAGATCCCATCTGCAAAGCCGGGAGCGGGAGGCGCATTGAGAGCCGGAAGAAAAGGAGATGTAGCATCTCTAAATATACCTCCAGAGAATCAAGAGAGACATTGAAAGATGGGATAGTAAAAGCCACTTGGAAAGAGGGGAGAGGGGGGAAAAAATGGCTAGAGGAGGGCATAAAGGCTGCTGATGGGAATTGGGAGCGGGCATTACCGAGAAGACTTCCTTCTAATTCATCTTCCAAGCTCTGTGCCAAAACAGCATTTGGCATGGTTCACAGGGAGCAATTGTGTGATAATGAACCCTAAGGTGTCCCTTAATTGAAGACTGAGGATTACAGATTGTGCCAATAGTCGTAAATGGCGCAGGATTGTGGGAGGATGCATTTTCTTAAATGTATCTGTAAGTACAGATGAGTGAGTCTCCCCAGTGAAATGCCCCTACTATAAATTATGGAAATATCTCTTTCTGATGCAACCTTTTATTGAGGGGGTGGGGCAGCAGCACAAGAAATAGTTTGCAAGCCTTTGAAATTTGGCCTGTCATTAAGATGGTGCCTGCAAAGCTGGGGTTTCATCAGCAGTCTGGTGTCCTGGAAGGATGAAGTGCTTGAAACGTTCCCAAGTTCACCGATTTGTTTTCCATTATTGCTGCCTGCTCTGGGCAGAGAGGCCGTGGATGCTGAACTGTTTTGAGTCCATGATGGGCTGGAGAGGGGCAGGGTTTAAGGCAGAGATGCCTCAGCACTTCATGAGGAGCTGGTGGCCTCTGGCTTCCTCCAAGCCCCCCTCCAGCCCTGCTGCTTTCCTGTCTGTGTCCATCCAGGATGTTCTGGGACTGGTCTGATGGTCACTCCCAGCCCAGGGCTGGACAGCCCACTCACCTTTCCCTCTGGGGTCTGCAGGCAGCTCCTCATGTCCTGGCTCAGGTGTGTGGTGCAGCCCAGAATCTGCTGTGGTGCCTTCAAAGCCAAGTCTTGGTGTCCAGGAAAGGAACCAAATCTCCTGCTCAGCTCTGGGCAAATTTAACCCCAGGTAATGTGGATTAAGCCCTGGCTGCACTGGGTTTTGGGGCAGGGAGGGTTTGTGTGTCCCTTTGGCAGGAACTGGAGCAGGAGCAGTCCCTGAGGGCTGGGTTGGAGCTGGCAAGTGGGACACACTGGGGACTTTGGGGTCCATGAATTGTGATGGGGATGGTGCAGCCTTTTCCTCCTCACAGGGAGCCAGAGCCCATCACGAGGCCATGCCAGGACAGAATCCTGAGGGGCAGTGAGGTGATCCCATGAGAAACCTTCAGTTTGGGGAAGGCTCAGCCTTCAGAGTGTGGCATTTAGGAAGAGTGGGACTGGAGTCAATGGCCCTGGCAGGAGGTGCCCAGCCCCTGTTCTTTGACAGAAATCCTCAATCCCTCTCCAGAGTCCTTGGCTCAGGCACACGATGGCTCTGCTCCCCCAGAATTCATCCATCTCACTTCTGCCCAGCAGCACAGCTTTTCTGGGTGTATGTGGGTGTCTGCACCGTGTCCCACAGGACCCCCCAAGCTGGCAGCACCCACCCCACTCTGCAGGCAGAGCCTGAATCCTGAGCAGACATTAACTGTGGTCCTTCTGCAAACCCTTTCTGAGCAGCACCCCTAAAAACCCTGTCACTAAAGCATCTCACTGAGCCCAGGATGACCCTGATGCTCTCCCGTGCTCTGTATTTGGTGAGCCTGAACAGGAACTGTGCTTTTAGGAGTGGCAGACTTTGAGATAGACTAAAATACTTTAATTTTGCATGAATTGAGAACAAACTACATTATGGCCATTGCGAGTTAGACTGAAATGACTGTTGAAAGAGACAAGATGTGGGACCTTTTTTTCCCCCTTCTCCAAGTATTAAATATTTAATTGCATTAAAGGAATGCTGTATTTACAGTAATGGGCAGCATGCTCAGAGTGAGAGCTCCTGGTGTTTAACACGGAGCTTTCCAACAGGATGTGGATGTTCACAAGGTCCCACCTGCACTGCTGCTTCTCCCCTAAACCCACCTGGTTCCTCCCACTCTCAGCGAGATTTTCAGGGATGTTGGTGTTTGCAGGGTGAGGAATTGGGATTTTGCAGTGTCAGTGTATCCTGTCATGCAGCTCGAGGGTGTTTACTCCGTGCAGGGAGCTGTTCATCCTTCATCTGGCTGGTTTGGAGGTTTATTCATTGGATTTGCTGTGGGCAGCAGCACTGCAGGGTGCCCATGGCAGGCAGCATTTCTCTGCTGTCATAAGGCTGGAAAAGACAAAAAAGAAACTTTCCAGAATTTTAATGGTGGAAATGAGCAGAAATTGGTGTTATGTGATGTGAAGATGAGCTGGAAGCATCACAGCTCCCGGGTCTTTTGGCAGGAGGAGAGAATAGCCCCCGGAGCCAAGGGCAGTGGGAGGGCAGCGAGCCCCACCCGTGTCTGGGCGGCTCCTCAGCGGGTGCTGGGGATGGAGGAAGATGGCAGAGGGGAACCAGCCATCCTCGGGATGAAGGATTTGGGACAGACGGTGCCAGATCTGCCCTGCCACTTCCCTCCAGGTCTGGGGCACCACGTACAAGGCAGGTGACCCAAAAGAGCATCTCCGGGGGTGATGTGGGGGCAGGTACCAACAGCCCCCCAGATTACCTACCCTGCCCCTTATCACTTGAGGAAATCCTATTTCAAGGCCGCTCTAATGAAGCCTCTGATCTTTGCAGAGCCCGGCTTGCTCCCCTTTAATCCCGGCCGGGCCGGGGTGCAGGTGCCGTGGTCCCGGGGATTAGACGCTCCCTGCCCTTTGTGGGAGCCGTCACTCAGCGCGGCCTCCTTGTCCGGACCATTCGCCAGGGAATATTAAACTTCGCTGCCGTGGAGTCGTTACACGGGCAGGCCGGCGCTGCTGCTTTGTTTTGGGGGAAATAGAGCTGGGGAAGGGCAGGAGCTGCCGGAGGACTCCTCAGCCCCACGCGGGGGTCACCCGTCTGCCGGGCAGCCGCGTCCCCGTCACCCACCCCTGTCCTTCACCTCGCCCGTGCCAGGGCTCGTCCAGCCCCGCGGCCCCGGCCCTGGGGCGCTGCCCAGCCCGGGAGCAGGGGAGCTGTGGCTGGTGCTGAATCCTGGTCCTGCCAGCCTCAGCTGCCGTCTCCCGCCGCCGGCTCCTGCAATTCCCCCGGTGCAGCCGGCCCGTGGGTTTGGCAGCTGCTGGAGAGGCTCGGCCGGCGTGGCCCTGGCAGCGGGCAGCAGGGCAGGGCAGGGGGTGCAGAGGGGCTCACGCACAGCCCCACACACTGTCCCCTCGGGCACCTCTCCCGGCTGATGTCTCAGCGCAGTCCGGGTCACCGCCCGCAGCTGGAGTGGAGCTGACGCTGCAGGAGGGATGGGATGCGGGACAGACGCTGGTGGGATGCGGGAGAGACATCGGTGAGATGTGACTGTCCCGTCCCCAGATCACTGCCAGGAGGGAGGAAAAGGCGCAGAGATTTTCCTGACTTTGCAGTCCACATCCCCGCTCTGTCTCTCCGGACACCCCGTGCCACCGGCCCTGCTGCCGAGCCGCGGTGGTGGCCGAGGAGTCGCCACCGCGATTCGCCACAACCGTGTTCCCTTTTGAGGCCGCTTCAGCTCGGACGCAGCTGGGAAGATGATTTTCTTCCTTTTGCTCTTGCGTGCCGTGACACCCTCGCCGAAACAATCCTGGAAATAATACTTAAAGGAAAGGAAGGGGGGAAAGAAAGGCAAGGAAGCGAGCGAGAGCGCAGGGGAGAGCACTCAGCATCTCTGCTCGGCTCCGCGGCCTCCCGCAGAGTGAAATGGAAGCAAATAATGCCCAGAGCTCCTTCCCCGAGCAGCGCAATCAGCCTGCGGCTCCAGGGGCTGCCGTGCCCCGTGCCGGAGCGTTCATCGGGAGGGTCGCGGTTTCACCGCCCCAAACCCTCCGTGCCCGGAGCCGCTGGGCACCACCGAGGAGCCGGGCCCGACCCCTCCCCACTGCTCCCAGCCCCTCAGAGGGCAGCAGGGACACATTGGCAGTGCGCGGTTTGGAGGGAAACAAGGGGCCATTCAGCTCTATCCATGGATGTGGCACCTTGGGCATGGTCACTCCCTTTTTGCCCCTGGGCAGGTGGCAGCGCATCCTCCTCACCGCGCACCTGCATGTGCCCTGTGTTGGCACTGGCATGGGGAACGCCGGGGGCTGCTCTGAAACAAGGGGTGCACTGATGGGGACCCCTCCTCGGTGTCCCAGCCCAGCCACGGCCCCTCTGGCCCGGGATGAAGCTCCCCAAGTGATGATGTAGGGCTGCTGCGTGGGGCAGGTGAAGGCACAGGTGGGAAGTCCCACCCTACAGAGGGAACACGCCGAGGATCCGCCGGCCCCCCTCAGCCCAGGCTCACCCTGGGCACCGCCTTGTCCTCGCCTTGTCCTCCTGCACTCCCTGCTCCGCTGGTGGGAGCGTTCCCGGGCGCAGGTAACATTTGGGCACATTCCCATAACCGAGTGTCACCAACTGCTGCGGCGGCAGGGCCGGAGCCCCTCTCCAGTGCTGCTGTTTGCTTTGCAGCCTCCTTAGCCCCCATTGAGGCTTTTCAGCTCCAGCCCCTTCAGGGGGTTTAAGTAGGTAAAACCTGAGGAAGAGGCTATTTTCCTCCCTCCCTTTTGAGCCCTGCCTTGTGCCCAAAAGGCCCCCTTGTTTCACGCGTGCCAGTCACCTGGCTGGGCCCCCAGCCCCTTTCTCTCCCAGCCTCCCTTTTCTTTCTCCTTTCTCTCTTTTGACTTTTCCAGGAGCCCTCGCTCTCCAAACGAGCTTCAGATTGGATCCAGATTGAGGTCCCTTTGTCTTTCAAGGGTTGTACTAAGCTAATTAAATGTGATCCCAACAAATAAACGCAGATCTCCCCATTACATTCAGGCCTGCCTTTCAGGCAGCACCGGGCGGCCCCTCGCCCCCGCCCGCTCCGCGCAGGGTCCCCCTCATTGAGTCCTGGCCATTGAAAGCACTGCCAGGATTTCTTTTGTGCCGGGGGTCTCCGAGCCCTTTTTCCATCAGAAAAGACCCCCAAACAGCAGCTCGGCCTTTGTGAGTTTGCAAGCAAACGCCAAAGAAAAGCCCCCTGAATGCTTTAATAAATGACACATTTAGCAACTTCGGAGGCGCCTGGCTCCTGCGGCAGCCGCAGGGGTGCGATGATCCCTCCTGCCCCGGCTCCCCCGGCTCCCGCAGGGGTGCGATGATCCCTCCTGCCCCCCTTTCCCTCCGGCTCCCGGGGCATTTGCAGCCCGTGGAGGCGCAGAGGTTGCGGCCGGAGCAGCTGACCGCCTCGGCTCCCAGCCCGGCTCTCCGCCGCCGCCCTTTCCCGGCGCTCGGGGGGCGCACGGAGCAGGTGATGGGGTCGGCCGGGCCGCCCTGCGCCGGCACCGGGCACCGGGCACCGGGGCAGCGGGCAGGGCGCGGCGGGGCGGCCGGGGCCAGGGGGCTTTTGAACTCAGACCCCACGGTCCCTTTGCCTCGTATTAGCGCTGGCAAATCCAAAAATTATTTTAATGACACATACCACCCCACCCCACCCCGGATCGGGGGCTGCGCTGGACTTTTCTCAGCTCAACTAATATCTTTTTAATGACTTTGGGAGGGGGCAGAGCCCGGCTCTGCCCTAGAGCCTGGATTGCTCCAAACAGATGTTGGGGCAGAGGGAGGGGGATGCTCTTCCCTGCCAGGGACTTTCTTCTAAAGTTCAAACGAGAGGGGAGCTTTCAATCACCGCTAAAAATGTATTTCTCCCCATTGAACAATGGGCTCCTTTCTGCGCCCGAGGGGACTCGGCTGCGATCGCGTTTCTGCTGCCGGAGAGGAGAAACCTCCGGTTTTAGGGCGAGAAAAACTCAGCTTCGAAAAGGGTTCTTCCCTGCGCCAGTTATTTTCGTAGCTCTGCATCCCTCCTGCGTTCTACCTTCTACGGGGAAAAAAAAAAATACAAAATTGTACTAACGAAGCACTAGTCCTCCTCCTGCGCTGCAGCCCTTCCCCGCCGCACAGGAGCCGCCGCAGATCTTTGCAGTGGAGCCGGGCAGTGAATGCGGGGTTTGAGGAAAGAATCGCGGCTGCACCGGCCCGGGGCAGCGGCAGCTCCATCCCCGCATCCCGGCTCCATCGCCGGCGGCCCCACAAGAGTTAAATTTTAAAGCAAATCAAATTCCCATTGGCCACTGTATATTATCTCAGCAGTCTTCATTTGATACCTCTTTAATACAGAAAGGAGCTTTTCAAACCCCTTTTCTCTCTTTTCTCCCCGCCACTCTTTAAGAGCAATAAATGTTCAACTGCAATAACTATAAATCAATCTCCGCTCTGTTCAAATCCTATTCATGCGAAGGGCTGGAAGAGGGGAGAGAGCTCCCCCCCTCCCCCCCACCCCCCAAAAAGCAGCTGCTGGGCTCTAATCTCCTTTCTTGCACTGTCATTCACCCTCATTTTTCCTCCATCACCCCATCCCTGCAATCTTTTCTTGTTTTGCTTTTCTTTTCTCTCTTTGCTGCATTATGATCCCATGTCTCCCCTCATCAGACCCCAACCTTGTCCAGATCCTGACCATCCCCTTGTAGGCTGTGAAAGAAAAGAAGAGTCCATGGATGTCAAATTGGTCTCAAAAAGACCATGAAAGATTGATTTGCTCCACTTTTCTTCTGCCTGACATTATTTCTGAGGGTCCTGAATGGGAAACCAGAAAGTCTGGGACTGGAATAAAGATGTTCTCTCTGTAAGGGGGAGACGGGGGGGAAAAATGCCCATTTACTCCTGGCCCATCAACCCTGCAAAACAGAGCAAAAGAAAAGAGGACTGTGGCTATTCAGAGTCAGACCAATATGTACACCTCCCAACAATATGCCAATATACTGAGGGCTTCTCTATTAACACCCATGAATATTAAAGTGCTCACTAAACGCTCAGAAGGAACTTTGGGAATATACACATGAAAATACAAGCAGCATTGTGCGGGGCTCAGAACAATGGGGCGGCGATAATGGCCCTTCTCTATTAACAGCCATGAATATTAAACTTGTTTCCTCTTAAATGTTAAAAAGGAGGGATAGCTGCGATATTAAAAAAGAGAAATGAGTAGGGGGTAGAGGGGGGGAACACACAGCAAAGCACCTTCCTAGGACCGGGAAGAAGCTTTGGGAAACAGCTGGGGATATTTAAAACCACGCAGAAAATGGAAGAATTTTTTTTCCACCTTTTTCTACCATTAACCCCCCCGCACCGCCGAGCCCCCGCAGCCGGGAGCGGGGTTCAGTGCAGCCCGCACCGGAGCCGCAGGGGGTTCAAGAGCATCTATTATTTTTTTGTCCCGGGATAACTTGAAGGTTGAAGGGTTTTCCTGGGGAAACGGGAAAAAAAATAAATAAAGCAATCCGATGACTGGCTTGCCTCGGCGACTGGAAGGAGCCGGTGTTGGGAACATTTCCACCTGATGCGTTATGTTTAGCAAGGCTGAAATATTCTGGCGGCTCCTCTAGCCAAAGTCCAGAAAAACAAAATAAACTTATATTTTACGCCTATTAAACCCCAAACCAATCCCTGGCAGGTTGGTAACATCCCCTTTCCAGGACAGCGCTGCCTCTCGCCGGGCGAAGACCCGAAAGCAAGCGCAGGTTTGGGTGGGTTCCTGACATCTGCGTTGCTTCTTGATTGGATTAATAGAAATAATTGCACATGGGTTTTAGCATCATTTCACCCAGGCCAGAAGATACTCCACAGCTTCACCCTATAAGACACCCACCCAGGGGAGAGGCTGGGCGTTTGGGCTGTGCTTGGCTGCTGCTCCGGGCACGGTGAGACCCGGCGGGGCTTCCCGGGACTCCGGGGTGCGGGAACCGGCCTTTGCGCTCCTGAGGATCTTGGGGGCCCAGCCTTCTTCCCGCAGCCCTTTACAGCCCCTCGTCCCCATGAAAATCAAAAGAACAAGGCTAAGGAGAGGGCTCTAAGCTCCGACACAGCAGGACTAGGTTTAAATCCGGGAAAGATTAACCCTTTGCTGAGCCGGCAAAGCTCGGGCCCCGAGGGGAGCGCTGGGTTTGAGGGCACCGCTCTGATGCCGCCTTGCTGGGGAGCAGAGGTGGCTGCGGAGCTCCTGGGCTCGGCAGGGCAGGGATGGGCTCCGTGGCTGGCCGGGGAATGTCTTCGGGTGTGGGGACGGGGGCGATGGGGCGGCAGAGCCCCGGCGATACTGCAGCCTCCCCGGGGTGCGGGTCCGGCCCTGGGGGAACATGGCAGGGCATGGTTGCGATTGCAGGGAGACGGGGGATCCACGAGCGGTTCCCAGTCCACACCTGGGAACAATTCCCACGGGGATGTGGGGTTGGGGATCGGCCGGGCTGGTGGCGACAGCCGGGTGAGCCCTGCCTTGGGGTCAAGCGGGGATCAGTCCCGGGAGCGCGTCCCACCTTCCCCGTGCTTGGGGACCCTCTCCCGGCATTTGGGGGAGCAGCGTCGGAGTCCCCCGGTGCTGCCGGTCCCGGCCGGGAAAGCCGGGAATGAGGGGGGCAGCGGGGAGCCGAGCACGGTCGGGGCCAACTGCGGGAGCCTCAGCCCGTTCCCCTGGGGCTGCGAGGGCCCAACGCCGCAGAGCACCGGGAGCTGTCGGGCTCGGGGCCGCCGATTTCGTTGTGGTGCTCAACGGTCCCAAAGCGCAGCGTTTCAGTCCCAAAACGAGCGCGGGGGCCAGGTGGGGAGCGGAACCGTGCCCGAGGGTGCGCCCCGTCCGTGGGACACCGGCGGGGACATTTCTGCCCGTTTCGCTGCCCTTCTGCCGTGCCCGGGGGCAGGTGCCCGGGTTTGGGTTTGCCCGGGCCGGGAGGTGCGGGGGGCCGAGCCGGTGCGTGTGTGTGTATCGGTGTGTGTGTATGTGTGTGTGTGTATCCTGTGTGTGTGTTTGTGTGTGTGTGTGTGTGTGTGTGTGTGCTCGCCGTGTCCCTCCCTCCCTCCGGCCACCCCACCCCCGGGAGGGGAGGGAAGGAGGAGATGGGAGGGGGGGGCTCCGACGGCTCGCCTCGCTCCGGCAGCCCCAGTCTCTCCGCCAACGTCAGGGAGGTCATTAATAACCAATTAGGAGGGTCAATGAAGCTCATATATAGCCGGGCGGGAGCCGCCGA
>VYZP01008775.1:79151-97693 GCA_013400635.1 Hypocryptadius cinnamomeus | reverse complement strand
CGCCCACCGCCCGCCGCGCCCGGCCCCGTCGCGCTCGGCCCCGCCGCCTCGCCCCCATGATGGGCTCGGTGCTGCCCGCCGAGGCCCTGGTCCTCAAGCCTGGGCTGAAGCCGCAGGGGCTCTCGCTGGCCGAGGTGATCACCTCCGACATCCTGCACAGCTTCCTCTACGGCCGCTGGAGAAACGTCCTGGGCGAGCAGCTCTTCGAGGAGAAGAGCAGCCCCAAGACAGCTTTCACGGCCGAAGTCCTGGCTCAGTCCTTCTCCGGAGGTGAGTGACCCCCCCCGGACCCTCCCCGATCCCCCCGGTTTCCCCCATCGGCCCCGGGCCGGCTCCCGGGGTACGGCGGCGGGATGCGGTCCCGGCGCTCCGCTCTCCCCAGGCGTGGGACTGGGGAAAAAGGGCTTTAAATTCATTTGGTTAACTTGGGCTTGACCTGAGAAAGTTCCCACTTAAACCGCGGGCTGGGGGGGCCGGGGCCGTCCCGCATTCAGCCGCTCGGGACAATATCTTTTCTCTCGCCCCGGCATCGCCGGGGCGTCCCAGCTCCCTTTTCCCCCTCTCGGATTTCTGTTCCTCTCTTAATTTACCATGAAGGCTAATTCCATTTCCATTCACGATATGTCAACCATCTCATCTCCCCATTTTGTAAGAGGAATTCCTGGGCCCTTTTAAACAAGCCCTCGCGCCATTCAGGCACAATGTACCGCTACAGCATTCCTAAAGGACTAATGAATTTAGAATTAGCAATTTCTTTCTAGTTGAGTTTAATGAATGCAGATCACTTTAACAGCATGACAAATTGCTGGATGGGCCGAAATAGACACCATTTAACCTCCTTTCCCAGCCCCGCTCCCTCGCCCAGCCCGGGATGCTTTTCCCAGGTACCTCCTCAATGCCCCGGGGGAAACCTTGTACCGCTTTGTGGGAGCCCGGTTGGGCGTTTAAAAGGCTCAGCCCCGGGGTCTGGGCAGGGGCCGGGGTTGGGCGGGGTCCCCGCCGGCCCCTGTCTCCCCCCTCTCCCCCACCCCTGTCCCTTTCTGAGCTGGTCTCCCCCCTCGCAGAGGTGCAGAAGCTCTCCAGCCTGGTGCTGCCGTCGGAAGTGATAATCGCCCAGAGCTCCATCCCCGGGGAAGGGCTCGGCATCTTCTCCAAGACTTGGATCAAGGCTGGCACCGAGATGGGGCCGTTCACGGGCAGGGTCATCTCCCCCGAACATGTGGACCTGTGCAAGAACAACAACCTCATGTGGGAGGTAACGAACGCCCTGAACCCCGAGCCCCGGCTGGTCTGGGGAGAAGCCGGGACGGGGAGCTGAGGCTCTGTCCCGTGCTTGGGCACCATCAGGCACCATCCTTGTGCCTCAGTTTCCCCATTCATGCAAATATCTGGGCAGGTGGGTTTAGGAACCCCTCGCAGGAGAAGGATGAGGTTTCCCCAGCCCTCGGGGTGCAGCCAGCCCACAGAGGAGCCCCAAAATGCTGCTGCTCGTGTCCCGTGCAGGCGGATCACATCCTGTCCTGGTGGAACACCCGACTGGTTGCTGCCTGCACTGGTCACAGTGGACAAAACCAGCTCTGCCCTATCCCTTGCCCCCTGCTTTGCCCAGATGCCAGGACATTGTGCACTAATGCACAGCAAATACGGAGGGTTTTCCCATTTTTTAAATTTGTTTGACTCAGACTTGCACTTCTTATTGTTAATTATTATTGTAATTTTATGCCTAACAGAAACTTGCCTCATCTTTTTTGGCACCCTGCTAAGCATCTTTCCAGGCCTGGCATGCACTTTTCCCCCTCCACCCAGGGATTCACCTGCTCCCATGACAGCTGCAGGATGCTGAACAGCCCCTTCCTCTAGGGCTGAGCTGCCGGTGGGGCTCTGATGAGAAGGGAGATTGAGGAAGGGAGCTGGGTTATCCAGGGACATAGGGGCTGGCAGGACCAGCCATGCCAGTGAGAGCAGAGCACATTTCTCAGCCCTGCCACAGTGCAGCACCACGAGCGGGAAGGGTTCAGCATCTCCTGGCTGCTGTCAGGATCTCAGCCCCAAGGCTCTGCTGGCTTTGAGCTTGTCCCTGTCCAGGGGCATTATCCCAGAGGCAGGAGGTGGAGGGGCTCAGCCCACTGCGGGCAGCATTGCTACCAAATGCTCTCTGCCCTCAGGTCTTCAACGAGGACGGCACAGTGCGGTACTTCATCGATGCCAGCCAGGAGGATCACCGCAGCTGGATGACCTACATCAAATGTGCACGGAACGAGCAGGAGCAGAACCTCGAGGTGGTCCAGATCGGGAACAGCATCTTCTACAAGGCCATTGAGGTAAGTGGGGCTGAGGGGCAACCGGGCATCTGCAGTAGAAGAGTAGGGTGGTGGGATCCCCCACCCTACAGACTCTCCCTCCTTTGTTCTTTAAGTTGCTGGTGTGGTGTCTGTGGAAGGACACGGCAGCTTTTCCATCCTTGGCACTCAGATACACCAGCAGAGGTAGAAACCACAGGGAAGGGCCATTGCATGGGCTTCAGGGAGTAGTAAAGGTCCCTTCTCCTCTTTGCCCTCTTTCTGTGGGCTCATAGAGTGGTGTGTGTTGAACAGGGCGAGAGTAGATTCTTGTTTGGGGTGTAAAGTATGAAAAGAGCTGTAATTCTGGCCCATATGGGGCTTTGGGCAAGGACAGGGCTTGTATGCTCTATTGAAAAAGTGGGATTTTGTGCAGAACCTGCTTCTTTATAGCAGGGTAAAGTTTGGGGGGTTCTGTGAAACCCAGGTTCTGAGCATAGGCTGTGCCTGACTCTGCACTGCTTTGCCTGGGCATCACTCTGGCTGTGCAGGGAGCAGGGAGCCACGGAGAGGGCAGGGAGTGGTGCTGGTGCAGTTCTGCCCTGGGCTTTACACTGTGGGGAAGGGGCTCCTCCTGCCCCCTCATCCCCGTGCTCCTGCATGAAGTCTGTGCTGGTGTGGCACAGGAACAGGGGCAGGGTCCCAGGGGTGGCACAGACTGCCGTGCAGTGGGCTGATGGCTGAAGGGTACCCACAGCTCCCTGGAGGGGACTCTGGGATGGAAGTGGATGTCTGGCTCTCTGGCATTACTGCTGACATGTGCATACAAACCACACAGTGCCAGAGTGGGGTGGTAGTGGGGACCAGCCCTGCTTACGGGCAGCATCCCCATAACCCAACGCTATTGCAGGTGGAGAAAGGGGGTGGCTTGGGGTGTAAAACATGAAAAGAGCTGCACAAGGCCCTGTGCAGCAGCTTTGGCTTAAAGAGTCACAAGAGGCGACACGTCCCAGTCCATCCCAGACCAGCACTGTGGGATTGTGCCCCTCCTGCATCGGGTTCAGAGTCTCTCCTGAGGAGTGTTTGCAGCTGGGAGAGGGTCTCAGCCGGGAATGACCATGAGTGCCTGCTGGCTCCATGGGCACGGGCAGCGCTCCAGATCTGTCCAGGCTCCTGCACTGGCTCACGGAGGAGCACAAACCCAAATGCTCCATGGCACAGGACCACAGCAGGGCTGGGTTAGGGATTGCTGCAGTGGGGTGGCAAAGGAGAATGGGTGGGTAGGAAGAGAATCAGATATTCTCTCCTCCTCCTGGAGAGTCCCCTGCACTCTTTGGGCTCTGCCACCTTTCCCAAGAGCTCCAAGCATTTCCCTGTTCTCATGCTGGACAACAGGCTTCAGGTGTTTCTAGTTTTAAGACCTGATATTCCTCTGGGCAGCTGTGCCTGTTGTGACAGCACCTTAAGTACTTTTTACTACTGTTCTTAAATTATGCCAATAAGTAAAATAATTCCAGGTAGCCGTGGTGTAATTAGGAACACAGCTGTGGTTTTTACATCTTGTGCAGGCACAGACGAGGGGATGGATGAGCGAATATTTGGGTATAGCCATGATCCAGCTGTGGGCTTGCTCCTAGGGCTGAAGCAGTGAGAAGTGGAGCAGGATGAGTTTAATTCCCTTGGCACAAGAAGTGAATTTGAGATGCTGAGAGTGCAGAACCCCAAGTGATGTGTGGGAGGAGGTGGGCATGAAGGGTCCCTGCCATCACACTGCTCCCCAAGCTTGACAGGGCACACACACACACTTACCCGAACTTAGGTGCTGCCCTGCTCAGCACCAGAGGTGTCCATGCATAGCCATTGTCACCCTCCATCCCCTACCAGCCCTGGTGGCTTCCCAATCAGGGAATTCATCTTTTTGGATGCCTTTCTCACCTACATGCCAAAAATCCAGATTGATTTAGTGCTTTTTTTTCCCTATTTACCTTGGATATTTTAATGCATCTTGCCCTTTCCTGCCCTTATTTGCTGATTTGTTTTTCCCATCCTCTTTCTCAGCAACACCAAGTTGCTGCTGCTGTAAAATAAAGCAAAGGCAGAAAGTTTTGGCCTTTGATCTGAAGGCCACAAGATTCCTGGGGGGCAATTTGAATTTGCTTTGGGGTGTATGCACATGGGTGCTCATCTGCTGCTGGTATGGCTGCAGCAGCTTCAGCCAGAAAAACCCACACACCCATGTATGCACCCATGCAGATTATTTTTTCCTTTCAGCAATATTATATTTGCTTGTATTAAAAATGACTAATTTTCTGTTAAGAGTAAATAACGCCAAGAAACATCATCAATTTGGGATGCAAAAGGACATCAGCTTCCTCTGCCTCCCAAATTCCTCCTCTGCAGCCCAGTGAGGTCTTTATGCAGAGGGACAAAGATATGAAGTCAAATTCCTATTTATTTCAGATGCTTTAAATTCAACATATTTTCAGTGTTGAGATGATTGAACTTAGCATCTGTGTTTCATGTGGATGATGTTTTACTTGGATCTAACATGCTCAGTGTACAGAAAACGATCCTCCAAAATGCAGAACATTCCTATTTCTAAATTAGGTTCTTAACAGTAAGGACTGCTAGGGAAAATATGTATTTTTTTTATGAAGTGATGTTGTTATTAGTGTTGCCCGAACTGGTCTGAGGGGATGCATCTTCCCAGCCAGGGCTGCTGCACGAGGGGAGCCGTGAGCGGCGTTTCCTGGCCACCCACCCCGGCCATGTGGGAACATGACAGGAACAGCAGGGACAGGAGAAGTGCCATCACTGCAGGGAAACGGGAGCGTAGATGAGGCAAAACCCCTGCCCTGCTCCTGTAGCTGCCCTTGGGCTGTTGCAGGCAGGGCAGCTTTGGTAGGGGATATAAGCAGCGTTTCACACCTGAGCCATGGTCTCTGACAGCAGCCCCAAGCCCTCCTCTGCTCTGCAGGCTGATGAGCCCTTTGCTGGCACATCTGCATTTCCACCCTCTAAAATCAGCCCTGGCAGGGGTGGGTGGGGGATGCTGCCTGTGCCCTGCAGCTGGAGGGTGCTGATGGCTCTGTCCAAAGAGAAAATGCTCTGCTGGAGCCCTGAGCTGGGGCTCCGTGTCTCATCTCCCTGCTTTAGTCTCTGTCACTCGTACTGGTTGTGGCTCCTCAAATGGTTCATTTCTCCATGTCTTCGTGTTCCACCGTGTCCTGGTCTCCCCAAGCTGCTGGGACCTCTGGGTGTTGCACTCCAGAGACTCCAGATCTGTCCCTGTGCTCTGTAGCTGCATATTTGCCCATAAACATGTTTGTATCCCAGCTTGGGGGAGAGCCTGGAGTGGGTTTGTGCTGGTGCTGAGCTGTGCCGCCACCTCCAGTGCTGCGTCCTGGACTGTTCTGTGCCTGCCGGTGGGTGTTGGGGACTGCTGGCAGGTCCCAGATGGCAGCAGGGTCTCACAGAAGGGGGCACAGCCAGGGTAGGTCTGAATGGATCAGAGCAGGGGTGAATGTTCATTGCCCCTCCCAACAACCCTTTCTTTATCTCTCTTTCCAGATGATTCCTCCAGACCAAGAGCTGCTGGTCTGGTATGGGAACTCCCACAACACCTTTCTGGGCATCCCAGGAGTGCCAGGACTGGAAGAGGAGCAGAAGAAGAACAAACATGGTAGGTAACATCAGAAAGAGCCAAGGGTGCAGCATCCCTGCCTGTTCACCCTGTGCCCAGCTCTGAGGCCGTTGGGTGGGCACAAGGCAGGGGCATCCCAGGGAGATGTCAAATATCCCAGCTCTCTGTGGACAAGCACAGGGACTACGAAATGATCCACACAGCTTGAGCAGGTCCTCAGTAATTCAGGACGATGCCTCCAGGCCAGTTTGCCCACGGCTGTTGCTGGTGGGGTGTTGGCAGTCACTGCCTGACCCTGCCAGGTAGGGAGGAGCAGCGCAGGGTGTGAGTGCAAGGCAGCCCCAACACTCCATGAAACACGAAGTGGATGTAGCCTCTACATCCCCCCTCTGCATTTAAGGGATCTTAATCACCAGCACAGGAGGGCTTTCTCTCCTTGGGCTTTCGCTCTCCCCTTGTCTCAGTGGCTCCTAGAGGTGCTTCTCTGTGGCACAGCAGAGCTCAGGCTGTGTTTGGATCCTGAGCTTCCTGACTCTGCTCCCCACTCTGAGAGAGCCATGTCTGAGCCCAGCAGAGTGAGGAGAGTAGCTGGGACTGGGGCAGGACAGCGTGGCGTGTTCCTGAGAGTTCCTGCACCCACCTCCTCCAGCTCTGCTGCAGCCCAGAGAGGGGAAAATTGTTTTTGTGTCCATTTATAAGGAATTCATTCAGCTCTGCTTGAATGTTCCCCTTACCTAAATCTGGTTGAGCCCATTCCCAGCACTGGCTGCATCCCCAAGTCCTAAGAGCCAGCCTGGATGCCAGTCTGCCCAGGATAGGTGACCTCAGCAGCAGGGAGCCAGCAAGAGGGCACCAGGGGCTTTCCAGGGCACCCAGCACCCCAGGGACTTGGGGTGGGGTGAGCTGCTGTGCTGGAGGGCAGTGCCTGACTGTCTCCTGTCATCCCCAGAGGATTTCCACGCGGTGGAGACGGGGGCCAGCACGACGGGGCGCATGCGCTGCGTCATCTGCCACCGCGGCTTCAACTCCCGCAGCAACCTGCGCTCCCACATGCGCATCCACACCCTGGACAAGCCCTTCGTGTGCCGCTTCTGCAACCGCCGCTTCAGCCAGTCCTCCACCCTCCGCAACCACGTCCGCCTGCACACGGGCGAACGGCCCTACAAGTGCCAGGTTTGCCAAAGTGCCTACTCCCAGCTCGCAGGGCTGCGGGCGCACCAGAAAAGCGCCCGCCACCGGCCCCCCAACGCCTCCCTGCAGGCTCACTCGCCCGCCCTGCCCGTGCCCCACCCTGCCTCCCTGGCCCATCACATCCCCACCATGGTGCTGTGAAGCCCCGGTGTGTGGCAGCAGGATTTGGGACAGCAAAGACTGATGCTGAGACATGCAATGAACTGGGGGGAAGGCCCTTGGCTGAGCTGCTTTGTGTCTCGGAGAGTGTTGGGTTGTTTTTGGGCATGGCTGACTGCAGGGGGTCGGCAGGAGGGGAACCCCCAGCTCTGCAGCTGAGTTGTGCGGGATCATCCTCAGGGAGATGTGGCACAGGGTGGGCTGGTGGCCCCTGTGGTTGGCAGGGGAGAAGGGATGCAGTGGGATGTCCTGTGTGGGTTTGCCAGCACACTGCGGGAGGACTAGGAGAGCTGAAAAGCCGGGTCTGGAGGAGTCATGCCTGGGTTTTAC
Organism: Hypocryptadius cinnamomeus; assembly: GCA_013400635.1. Taxonomy (NCBI): domain Eukaryota; kingdom Metazoa; phylum Chordata; class Aves; order Passeriformes; family Zosteropidae; genus Hypocryptadius; species Hypocryptadius cinnamomeus. The sequence continues at coordinate 90,091 of VYZP01008775.1, read as the reverse complement.
AGATAATTTGGTAGAAAGAAAAATTCCTCTTATCCGCCCTCCTCTGCTCTAGCAGACACATGCCCCACTGAAAGGTTGGCACTGCTCTGATGCGGCCACCCCAGTCATACCTGTTTGTCCCGGGAGTGGCTTTGGCCCCGGTGGCTCCTTCCAAGGGACACCTCTCCCTGCTTGGGAGCCCCGAGTTAGTGAACATTTGCATTTTCCTGCACCTAAGCCCCCTCTGCCCGCCCTGCTCCAGCCAGAGCCTTGTACTGGGGTCTGTCACCGCTCCAAGCCATGCTGTGGGCATAGGGGACACCGTGCCAGCTGGGAATGCCCATCCACAGGCAGGTTTTGCGGGGACCCTGAGCTCTGCCGGGCTGTGCCTGTTCCAGCCCTGGCAGCTCTTCTCCCCATCCCTTTCCCAGCCGTGAAGGAATATTTTGGTTGGAACTGCTACTGCCCTCTGGGGACAGAGAAAACCTGTCCCCAGGCCAGCTCGGTCCCTAAGGACAACTCTAAGCGCCCTCTGGAGTCCCCACACTGCGGAGGAGAGCTGTGTATCATAAATCTTAAAAAAAGGTATTCGAATATTAATTATAAGTCTAAGATGTATAAAGTCCTCACAAACCGTGTTTCACTTCCAGAAGAAAATAAACGAAAATAAAACAAACAAAAAAACCCCAAACAACTGTCACTTTAACTTTGTAAATATTTATGTAAACATTATTTACAAGACTTTGATATTATATATTATTTGATTGTATATGTACACAGTGTAAATACATTTGTACCTCTCTTGTATTCTAAATAAAAATTACTTGGAACATTTATCATTTAGAAGAGGGATTGCATGGAGAGCTTTATTTTATGTGCCAGGGGAAGGATATGAGTATTGGGATGAATGAAGGTCTTAACTACCACAACAATCTGTGAGTGAGGAGATGTGGTGTCATCTGTTGGACCAAGAAGTGCATTTGGGAGGGGAAAAAACACAGTTTTTGTCTGAAGAAGCCCTTTTTCACGTCTGGAAGCTGGGGTAAGGGCTGGCTCACTCCGGAGTGGGTGGTATCTACTGATTCCACCCTGCCAGTCCCTATTCTTGTAAACTTGTTCAGTCCCTTTTGAAGCCACAGCTAGTGACATCCTTGGATACATTCCGTGAATTAGTGCCCATATTTCGGCTGTGATGGGACACAGGTGCAAGCCCTGCTGGAAGGAAGGGACATATTTGCTGACGGTCATCGCGGGCTGCTTTTCCCGTGCCATTTCCTCCGCAGCCCTGAGAGCCGAACCGGTGCTCGAATGAATAAAACTTTTCCACGGACGTATCAGTTCGTGCTGGCACAGTTCGGCTGAGGGGAAGGGCTCAGTCCCGAGTCCCGTGGGGGATGTCTGAGCCGAGCGTGAGCACCGGCCAGCTGGGGAGGGCATGAGGGACTGCCCTCAGGGAGACACCTGGTGTGAGGGGCACCCAAACTGGGGGTGCTGCTCTCCGCCTCGACCCGCAGCACCGCAGCCCCGCCCGGGCTGTGGGGCCCAGTGAGGCCCGGGGGAGGGTTCCCGGGTTTCCCCTCGGTTTGCCGGGCGGGTTCTGGGGGAGCGGGTCACTGCCAGGCGCTGCCCGCACTAAAAATGGCCGCGGTCCCCCTTAGGCTCCACCGGAGCGAAGCCCAGGAGGCCCTTCGCTGCCAGGAACAAACATGGCTACCCAGTCACCGCCCCTGCCGCCCTCACTCAAGATGGCGGCGCCCGCGCCCTCAGGCGCGCTCTCGCCAGCAGCCAACATGGCGGGCGGAAGGCGCGTGCGGCGGGGCCAAGATGGCGGCGGTCACCATGAGGCTGCCGGCGGCCCGCGCGCCCCTGGATTCCAGCGCGCTCCGGGGCGGCGAGAAGCACCTGGTGGCACCGGGGGACACGATCACCACAGACACGGGATACATGAGGTGCGGGCAGCAGCGAAGGGGAGGCGGCGGCGGCGGGGTGGCGCGGCTTCGGGCTGTCCTTAGGTAGCCGCTGTCTCTCCTCAGGGGCCACGGTACTTATGTGGAGGACGACAAGCTGATCGCCTCGGTGGCCGGCGTGGTGGAGAGGGTGAACAAGCTGGTGTGTGTCAGGGCGCTGAAGGCCAGGTGAGCGCGGGTGCGGGCCGGCGGCGGGGCCTGGCTCGGCACGGTGAGGTGTGTGACCGCCGCTCTCTGTGCCAGGTACAACGGCGAGATCGGCGACATCGTGGTCGGTAGGATTACGGAGGTAAAGCCCCGTGTTTGCCGCGGTGCCGAGGAGGAGGAGGGTGGTCGTGGCTCCGTCCGACTCTAAGCGCTTCCCGGGATCCTGAAACACTGACACACATCAGTGTCCCTGCGCAGGGTGCTGGGAGTGTGTGGATTTTAGCCGGGATGGGGCTAGAAGAAGCCAGCAGAGCTGTCCCCTCCTGCAGTTTGGTGAGCTGCAGCTCCCATTCAGTTTTTGAGTGTGTACCCATAAGTTTGGGTGGTTTTTTTCCCCTTAGGTTCAGCAGAAGCGATGGAAAGTGGAAACAAATTCCAGGCTGGATTCAGTCCTGTTGCTGTCGTCTATAAATTTGCCTGGTGGGGAGCTGGTGAGTGTAGCTGGTTGTGTTTTGCATGGCACCCTAAGGTCCCCCACAAAGAGCTACTGATGGATGTTTTCTCGTTCTGGGCTACATGTAACTTTTCTTGGGATATTTCAGAGAAGGAAATCAGCAGAAGATGAGCTTGCAATGAGGGACTACCTGCAGGAAGGGGATCTCATCAGTGTATCCTTCTGCTGCTCCCATTGACAGAAGAGCCAAGGGCATGGGAAAAGCATGGCTGGCTTGGCTGCCTTGGCTGGGGGTGAGAGCTGTGCTGGGGTGGCACTGGGCAGCCTTAGGGACCCTGTTTCCTTAAGTGGCACTGACAGGCAGAGGTCCAGTCTATATTTTCTGATGGGGCTGTATCACTGCACACCCGGAGCCTGAAGTATGGGAAGGTGAGTTATTCCAAAGCCCTTGATCCTGGGATAATTCTTCACCATCTGATTTGTGTAAGGCCTTTTGGAGTTTTTTTAAGAAAAGAGCTATGGAGTAGAGCAGGATGTTGTTATTACTCATTCCTGCAGGACTGGGAGACTGTTAGCTCTTACATGGGACCACCAAGCAGAGTTTCCCCAAAGCAAAGGAGGTGTCCTTGAGTTGCCCTTTGGTCCACTGCTCTCCCTGTCCACAGTTCTGCCTGCTAGCTCTGTTTCCCCTACTAGCCACTTGGGAATTAAATCCTGGGGAGAGATCTCCTCACTCCTCTTCTGCTGGCTGTTGCCCCCGTGACTTGTTCTTCTCCCCAGGGCTCTATTTTAGGCTTTACACAGTTGGCATTTATCTCTGGTTTTGTGCATTGAAATACGCCAAGGGGCCGTTGGAGCATAGGCTGCAGTTTGGGATTACCAGACCAAGGGTATTAGCACTTAAAAGATGAAAGGGAAGTGTGCTTATTACACAAAGGGTGAAGGACAGTGATTGGATTATGAGGGAAAGTGTTCTGCTAAATTGGGCCTCTGACTCCTCATTTTTCTGCAGGGATGCTTGATGTGTAGTTACGATCAAGATATTATTAACATTTGTGCTAAGCACTTAGGGTATTCTTCATCTTCAAAGGGCTGCACAGGCATTAGCTAATCCTCCCAGCGCTCCCAGAGGCAGGCAGGTTTTATATTCACTGTTTCACAGGAAAAGGTGTTAAAACAGAGTTGTTCCTAGGCCAGGAATGGAGTGAGTGTGTATCAGTGACTTGGTGTTGTCTGTGGTGGCTCATGATGTCTCTCACGCTGAGCCTTGTGGTCTGCTCTCCAGCTTGCCCAGGGTGTGCTGGTTCAGGTCTCTCCCTCCCTTGTGAAACGCCAGAAGACTCATTTCCATGACCTGCCCTGTGGTGCATCTGTGATCCTGGGCAACAATGGCTTCATCTGGATCTACCCAACTCCGGAGCAGAAGGATGACGAGGCCGGAGGCTACACTGCCAACTTGGAGGTGAGTGTCCAGGCAGCGTGAGCCTTCTGCCAGTGATGGTGTTTAGTCTGATATAGTCAGGGGCACGTGAGTAACCTGAGACTTTCAGGATCCTGTGTTAGGTTCACAGCAAGGCTTTTTTCCTTGCATTATTTCCCTGTGCATTCATCCCTTTTCCTCTGTTCTTCCCCAGCCAGTTCCCTTGTCTGACCGGGAGGTGATCTCACGGCTCCGAAACTGCATCATGGCTCTGGTTACTCACAAGATTATGCTCTTTGACACCAGCATCCTGTATTGCTATGAAGCATCCCTTCCTCATCAGGTACAGGAACCAGTAGTGTTTATGCCACACTGAGGGGAGGGAACAGAAAGGCTGCATCAGTTGCTGCTGAAGTCAGAGTTTCCTTTCAATTTACCAAAGCATCCCGTAGTAAGTGACAGTATGAACTCTCCTCTTCTGCACAACATAACTTGCCTTGCACAGTTTCAGGGATAGTTTGAAAGGTTCTGCCTCTGGCAAAGTCTAACTATTCCTAAAGAGAGATCAGTCCCTTTTTTGATAGATGTTGTGTGTCCCTCGCTGGGATTATGAACCCTTTAATTCCTGTGAAAACAGTCTTAAATTTGGCATTGTATGAGGGTACAGTGCATTTTATGAAGCAATGAAAAAGTAAATGTCATGTATTGTACAGAGAGCAGGCTCATGGCTGTATCCACATCCTGCCTCCATTTGACCTCTTGCTGTACAGCTTTTCACTGTGATTCCTGCCAGCACTATCACAGGCAATTCTCTTCCCATAAGTAAATGAGATCTGAATTCTGCTTTCTTTCCCAATGAGATGTTCTTTTGAAGTATAACTGTGCTTAAGTCATCTCTGCCCTTCCCAAATAAAAGTGCGTGTCCTTCAGGGAAGATGAGGAGGGTTAGTAGCCTCTCCTTTGATTTCCTCTGGTCTCTGTAAGAATTCCCAACTGGCAAAGTTGATTATGCCCTGGTCCCTCTGCCATAGGTCTTTTTTCACCACAGCCCTCTAAACTCCTTTGCTGCTTGCTGCCATATGTCAGGGACCTTTGTCTCCCCACAGAGTGCAGAAGTAGTTGTTGATTCCTGATGCTCATATTGCTCTTCTTTCCACTGCAGATCAAGGACATTCTCAAACCAGAGGTGACAGAGGAGATCGTTCTGGAAGCTCGACAGAGGTTGCTGGATTCGGAGGGATAGGATAGGGCACGTGGCCAGAAGCAGTCATTTGAAATCCCAGCATGGCAGCTTTGATTCTCAGTATTATATGGTTTTTTTCAGTGTTCTAGTTCCCAACATTCATTCCACACTTCAGAAACTACCAAAATTCCTCACTCCTAGGATATCTCCTGTGTCCTTTTAGTACAAAGTAGTACTTAAGTACAATAGCCTTTTAGTGCAACGGCCTGAAAAATTGATATCTGACCTTTATAAAGATCAGATGCAACTGGGACCTGTCTCCTAGCACCTGTTGCTGTGTCTAGTGCCCCAGAACTTTGTGCAGAATGACAGAGAGGAAGGGATTTGTTTTGTGATGTTTCTCTCTCCCCAGAACATGATTTGGATTTTAATTTACTTGTGATACAGATCTGCCAGTCTGTCCCCTGACTGAAAGCCCTAATTTTTAAGAATGTAAGCCCAAGCACATGTGTTTAGAAAACAGGAGTATCCACAGCCTTCCTAACCACAGTTTGGGTCTGGCTGTTCATGACTTGAATGTCTCAGGGGTATGAGATGGGATGTGGCTGTCACTGTCCATATCAGCCAGGAGCTCTGGACACAAGCAGTGTCCTGGTTTATGTGTATCCTGCTGGTCCCTTTTTTTATGTCTGAGAGGTGAGCTCCTCCTCTGAGGAGGCACCAATATGGTTTTGTATTATTTTACATTTCAATAAATTTTTTGAAACAAACCGGCAGTGTGTGCATTGGCTTGTTTTTAGTCTAGCTCGAGAGCTGTGGTTGCCTCAAGTTTCCTTGTGCTAGGACACTTGGAATGGTTACACTGTCTTATCACTTAATTGTTGCCCTTCGTCCCAGCAGGACTTGACCTTCCTCTTCAGCCCTTACAGGGTTCCTCTGTAAGGATTGCCTGGTGTACACAGTTATTTTCCAAGCACTGCCTCCCTGCAGGATCCCTTGGAGAGGTGAGTCAAGCAGAGGTGACTGGGAGCCCAGTGTGACGCTGGTGAAGATCTTCAGGCTGGTGGTTAGAGGTGGACACGTTGAGCCAAGTGTTGGCATGCAGTCAGTCTTCTCGCTGAAGAATGGATTGCTTTCCCTGGAGAATCCTCTCAGCTTCAGCTGCTGTATTAGAGCTGGTTTATTATATATGTATTTTTCTATTTGTATTACAAATATATCCTTGCACCACAGCACTGTATTTCTTAAAAAGGATGATAAAACATCTGTCCCAATTGTCCCTGAATCCAATTGCACGTTGCAAATTCGCACTCTTGCCTCAGGCAAACGGGAAAATTCTTTCCTCGGTGTTTTCCTGGAAACTAGAAATTCCCTTCGTTGCTGTCCCTGCAGCTCGGGCTACTTTCCCTGTGGTCCCGAGCAGGCACTAGATGGCACCTTTGGATCGCGTTTGTGGCACTTCCCTTGGCCAGCAGCTCCGCCTCGCTGCCCTGCCAAACAGCAGGGCCTGGACGGCTGCCACCAGCGCTGCTGCCCAAATCCTAAAGCACAATGGGGCTAAGGACAAGCAAGGACATGGCTAATCCGTTCTGCTGCTGCACAACTGCCCGTGCTGCCTCTGAAAATAGTACTGAACTTGTTGGGGGTATCACTGGAATGCTCCACACAAGACCTGAGAATTGTTATTTTTGAGTTTTAAGAGGATTTCCTAGTAAGTGTTGCAACAATCACATCCTCAAGATGACTGGGGAAATTTGAAAACCAAGGCTTGATGCTGACACTTTCAGGTCTCCATGAGGCTGCTGGCAGCCACATAACACACACCTCCATGGACAAGACTGGTTCAAAAAGCTAAAAAAGCTTTAGCAGTCTGCATCTTTCACTTAGAAAAGTACTTTTTCCCCCCCCCTTACCCAATGCTGTAGTTTAGCAGCTGTTTATCTTATTACCACAGGGGGAAATTCAGGGACTTCTGCTAAAAAACAACTCAACATCTGGACTGCTTCAGCTCTGAGCTTTCTGATTCCTCTTGCTTGCTGCAGGATTCCTGATATTTTGGCATTAATGATGGGTTAAATGGGGGAGGCTTGTGACTCATCCAGTTCCCTTACTCCTGAATACCTGGCACTTTTGTTTTTAAACCCAAGAACACCAGCTGGTGAGGTTTGGTTGTGGATCTTTCCTGATGGGAGGGAACCAAAGGTCTCAGTATTTTCCCTAGTGACCATGAGGGGTAATTACTGATCTTTCCACATTCAGCCAGTGCTGTGCCAAGACCTAAATTCTGTAACAAGGCTTCAGCAAGGTCATTGCTGGCAGTTCTCATCCAGCACAGCGCTGCAAACCAGCAGGTAACAACAAGCCAGCAACAGCAGTGGCCCCTTAAATTCTTGAAATAGTCTATGGGATTTTGCTGGACAACTTCTAAGCAGGAAGGGTGAAAGGGAAGAAACTATGGCTTCTCTGGTTTAAGGAAAAAAAAATAGTTGAAAGAGGGGTGGGAAAAACCTAGTAAGTGTTAATTTTTAAATGGGGACCTAGAAGGCCCAGGCAGGCATTAAAACAGCTCAGACCAACCTGATTTCTTTGTTCACCAGTGTCTGACACTGTTTGTAAAGCAGCTGTAGCACCTCCTGTGCTGCCTCCTCCAGGGTCGATACATGGTGCAGTTGTGCTCAGAAGTGGGGTTGGTAACTAGTTCCCTTGCTGGTAAGTGTTGTCTGTAGGAATAAGAACACAACATCACTCATCTGCAAAAAGAATTTCCTTGTTTCTTGGTGCCAGTGTTCATGTACTAATAGGAAGAATTCCTTTACTCCTAGGAATAACCACTGAGATTTTTAAATTTGTGCTAATGGGTTATTAATCCAATTACTGCTGCTTATTGCATTACTTCTGTACCATCCGTGCAGTTTTGCTGTTCATCTGAGAGTGGTACAAATAAAAAGCTTTTCACAGACCTGAGAAGAGACTGAAATCCCACTGAGATTAGAGACATCTTGAAATGGTTCTCTCAGGTTCTTGAGGACTGTTAATTAACATGCTGAGTTTTATTATTTGGTGAAGAGGTTGAGTTTTTAAGATATTGTTATGGAGAAAATGTCACTGCAGCTGTTGGGTGAGAACCCACACTTAATGGGAGGTAAACAGAAAAAGTGCTGAAGTATCTCTTAGGAAAAAAATAAATGGTAGTATGTACATGGACTTGATTGAAAAAAACGCTCTGAAGCTTTTTTTTTTCTTTTAACTTATTCTGTATTCACACAACTTTTCTGTCTCTGTCTTCTCTAACAATTTCTGAATCTACTGGGCAGCTTTCAAGTTTAACATGAGAGTCATGTTCACAAAAACTGGCAGCAGGGTTGGGGCAGAAAATGTAATACCCTTCAGGAAGGGGAAGAAGGCAGGTACCTCACCATGACATTTGGGAGTGACCAGCTGACTCATCTGCCTGTGTATTGTCCCACATTAACTACAGCAGTGCTCTGGGAAACAGGAAATGCTTTTGGATAAACTGCTGAGTGGAAAGAGGCTGGGAACTGCTGGCAAAGAACCTGCCCCACTTTGCTGCTTATGATTGCACAGCATCAGAAGGAATAACTGCCTGTTGGCCTGAATAATTAACTCACCTGGTCTGTTAAATAAAAAGTAAGGGCATTCATCTGCACAGATCTCAGGCAAGCCAGGAAGAGCATGTTTACAGCCTGTGCTGTCCACAGCACAGCCCTGGAAGTGTTCAAGGACAAGCTGGATGGGGCTTGGAGCAGCCTGGTCTAGTGGAAGATGTCCCTGCCTGTGGCAGAGGGGTGGAACCTGATGGTCTTTAGGGGCCCTTCCAACCCAAACAGTTCTGTGATTCTATTGCATGTTTGGAATGACTTTTGCTTAATTTGGTGACGGTTTTTCTGACTATTGTGGACCTATGGTTGTCTTCTGGAGTTTACTTTGCTTCAGTCCTGCCACAGTAGGAGAGATTATCCAGGATGCTCCAGTCAGACCCAGAAGAGAGTAACTTTTACAGTGAAGAATGGCTGGTATTGGGTTTTGTAACAAATTTCTCTTGGGCTGCTTGGCCTGTGCTGAGAGCTTAATTTCCTCCCTTTCCTCCAATCTGTGGGAGCCGAGTGGGGGTTATATCACCTTGGTGAGAAGCTGACCTCCATTACTGAGATAAACCCGGAGAAATTCCGCACAGTTCAACAGATGTGACCCTGGATTTGTCTCAGCATGAGAATTTCTCTCTCCTGTGTGGGTGTGTGCACAGCACAACCAGTCTCAGTACCTGCAAACTGAGCCATTGATGGAGAAATCCAATAGAAATGGTTTGAGCTCAGTCTCCTGACTAAGAATTAGTGATGTAGGAGCAGCCTGGCACAGCAGAGCTGGAGGATCCCGCAGGGCTGTATGAAGTGCTACATTTTGGATGCTATTGTTAGAAGATGAAAAATACAGGTCTGCCAGAGACCTTGAATATGGCATAGGAGACATGCAGTGTGTTTGGATTTGTCACAAGGGAGGAGTCAGTATAAACAAGCTGCTCTGTGTCCAGATGGTTGCCCTGAGCAGGAGGCTACAGCACAGAATTGCAATTGTGTGTTCTCCTGTTGTCGAGTGGGAGCAACCACAGACCTTTGACCAAAACACCCTGACCTCAAGCTGCTGCCTTGACCCTCTTCTATCCCCAAGGTGAACTGGAGAATGTATGAAAAACTAAATATCTTCAGCACCATGGTCTGCTCTTTAGCTCAGGAAACTCTCAGTTCCTGCTGAAGAATTTAGGGTTTTAACTCCATCTTTGTACCAAATGGTGCATAAAAATAGGTCAATAAAATATTTTTTCAATTGTCACTGGCTTCTATGGCTGGTTTTGGTATCAAGTTCAGTGTATGCTGAGAACATTCATAAGGAAGTGATGTCCTTTGTGCAAGCAGGGTGACAGATTCCTGGCTGTGCACACAGCTGATCCCGTAAGGATCTCTTTTTCCCTGTCCATCTCTGCAAGCATCCAGGGTCCAGAGCTGGCCAGAGGCTCTGAGACCCCTGCAGAGTCAGATCTGTGGGAAAACAACTTGGGTGGCCCTTCTAAAGAGGAAGGGATTTCACACGAGCTTTTTGGGGCCTTTTCACAGTTTTTTTTTCACAGAATCATAGATTACTTGGGGTCGGAGGGGATCTCTGGAGATCATCCTGTCCAACCCTCCTGCCAGGGCAGGGTCACCTGGAGCAGGTGACACAGGAATGTGCCCAGGTGGGTTTGGAATGTTTCCAGAAAGGGAGACTCCACACCCTCCCTGGGCACCTGTGCCAGAGCTCTGCCACCCTCCACCTAAAGAAGTTCTTCCTCCTGTTGAGGGGAAACTTTTTGTGCTTTAGTTTATGGCCATTGCTCCTCATCCTGTCACCGGGCACCACTGAAGAGAGTCTGGCACCGGAGAGATGTTGACATGGATTGCTGAGATCCCCTCTCAGCCTTCCCTTCTCCAGACTAACCCGGCCCAGCTCCCGCAGTGTCTCCTCATCAGAGAGCTGCTTCAGCCCCAAATCCTCGGGGTGTCCCCGCAGGACCCTCTCCAGCAGCTCCTTGCCCATCTCTTCCTGAGGTGCCCAGCACTGGGCACAGCACCCCAGATGTGCCTCACCAGGGCCGCGTAAAGGAGGATCCCCTCCCTCTCCCTGCCGGCCACGCTGCTCAGAGGCTTCTCCCGGGAACGCCCGCTGCCCTTCCCCGCCCGGCCGGTCCCCGGAGCGGGGAGCGGGGCCGGGATCGGGCAGCGCCGGGCGGGAGGCGGG
>VYZP01008775.1:0-77554 GCA_013400635.1 Hypocryptadius cinnamomeus | reverse complement strand
GCTCCGCCTGAGGCAGCGGGCACGGGGCGCCGGCCCGGCCGCCCCAGCGCTGCTCCGACGCCGCCATGGCCCTGCCGGGCCCCCCGGCCCCGAGGTAGCGGCGGTGGAAGGAGCCGAAGCCCGGTGACCGAGGAGCCCCCGTCCCATCCCTGCAGCCCAGGGAGCGTGCGGAGCCCACCCGGAGCTGCTGCTTCGCCTNCCGGCCCGGCCGCCCCAGCGCTGCTCCGACGCCGCCATGGCCCTGCCGGGCCCCCCGGCCCCGAGGTAGCGGCGGTGGAAGGAGCCGAAGCCCGGTGACCGAGGAGCCCCCGTCCCATCCCTGCAGCCCAGGGAGCGTGCGGAGCCCACCCGGAGCTGCTGCTTCGCCTGGAGAGCTGCCATGGTTCCAGCGCACCTGACCCTGCTGGACTTCAGCGATACTTGAAGCCAAATCTCCGTGGCTCTTTGGCCTTTGCTAACTCAATGCTATGCAAAAGAAAAGGAGGAAAAAAAAAAGAAACCTTGACACTAGTTGTGGTGGGAATGGCTGTTTCCTGCCCTGGGTGAGCCCATGTGTGGTTTCTTGCTTGTGAGATGAACTAATTCTCCTTTACTCGGTGGAAGACACACTACATATGGCAACCTGAAACTTTGGTAATGCTTGGTCATTGCTGAGCGGTTGGAACTTTTACTCGTTTGTTTTGTTTGTTTGTTTTCTTTTTTTTTTTTGCATAAAGTCACCTAAGGAGCCTTGTTGCTGTCTTCAGGAGCATTGGAGGAATTTGTCTTAATTCTTCACCTCAAGTGACTTTATCGCACTGTGAGTGCAGTCAGTGCACCCACCTAAACACCTTCTCCTTCAAAACTCCTTCCCAGCCTGGAAGATCAGGGATCACAGACTTCTTCGAAAACTTCTCTTCCTGGGAAAGGCTGCCCATAGTTACTTTATGGGGCAGCAGCCTGGAAAAGTTCTTGGGGACCAAAGGAGGCCAAGTCTGCCTGCCCTGCACTTCATCAAAGGAGCAGGGAAGAAGGAGTCATCGAGGCATGCGGGCCCACACTGCAACGTCTTCGTGGAACATGGTGAGATGTTTCTATTGGTATTTTGTGTAATTTTGGATTACTGAGCTAGGTACAATATGGATTTATTCAAGACCATGGAGCAGATACAGATGTGTACTTTATGGAAGTCTTGTTTTCTTTCCCTTGCTGCTTAATGCAAATCTTCTATGATTTGTTTATTAAGAAAATACTTGGGTCAGATGGCTTGAAACCTGGGGAGAGGTTATTGTGCAGCTAAAGGTGAAATGCAAGGAAGTAACTTTTTAACATTGTACAAGTTTCTCATTTCTGCCTTGGTTATGTCCTGGTTTGCAGTCTGGGAAAGTGTTTGATCCTTTTTGAGTTGTCTGTGTCATAGTACAGACCAGCCTCAGCCAGTGGTGATGCTGTGGTCAGTGACAGGTGTTCTTTAATTATCTCTACTGAAGGGACTTTGCTACTTGGAAGGGAGAAAAACCCTCTTTTTTTGTAAAGTTTATGAACTTAACTGCTGTTGTGAAAAGAGTTTATTGTGGCATTTGGAACACCTTTGCTCAGTGGTTGCTCATAGCTGGTTAAACCTTCATGCTGTGCTGTGATGGATTCAAGTGCTAGAGGCCAAAAGTTTGGGGTGGAGCAACCCTGTCACTTGCTGGCCTTCTGCAAAGTGTGGGGGGAGTTCAGAATCTCAGGAAAGAAGCCAAATGAAAAACTCAGTAGGACTCAGAGGTAGATTTGGTGACTGCATCAAATGCATCGTTTTTGCTTAAACTTTGGAGTAATCCTTGCGTTTGCACAACACGTTTAAAATTCTAATGTTCTTTGACGTGACGTGCTGCTGGCTGCTGTCTTTGGCTGGAGAATGTGATTTTGACAAAGCTTCTGCAACAGTTTTGTCCTGTAGAGGAAGTTTATCTGTGAACAGAACAAAACTGCATCTGTAATGTTCACAGAACTAAAATTTGAAATACTTGCTATGTCTGAGAACACCATCTAGTTAGAGGAAAAGTTTTGATTTGTTCTTATTTTTTAAGGGCTTTGCTTTCAAACTTTTTCTCATTCTGTGTTTCTAGAAGGAATTCTCTGCAGTGTTCAACAAACACACAGAGATCCCATGTTTGTACTGCCCTGCTGAAATACTGTTTTGAGTTACTTCAGTGTTTTATTTTCCCATACAATGTTTGTGCACTGAAGAAACTTGAGGTAATTAAGGGAAGGTTAGAGAATATCAGGGCTAACTTGGCCCTCTGATGTTAAACCTGCTGCTGGATTTCTCCTTGCTTTCAGTCCTGTGATTTACCCACTCCTCCACCCCAGTTTGGTTCCTGCTTTTACTACTTTGGACAGAGTTTCAAGGTCAGATGTGATACAGCCAGAGCACTTGCTGCAAGCAATACAATGTTCTTAGTCCCTTTGGTATTTTGCTGTGGCAGAAAAGCCAGAAACATTATTTTTTGATCATCTAACAGCAATAGGCAGATGGTAACTTCTTGCCAGTGTGACCTGAGGTCAGCAGATCCCAGCACATTCACGAGGAAAAATGGCATCTCTAATGTCCGTGTGCCATATGTCCACGAGAGACCTTGGTGTCTTGATTTAGAAGAGAATAAACTTGAAAGGGGACATGAGGGCTAAGACATCTGTTAAAAGGACTGCAAAAGATCAGCCTCGCTTATACACATGAGGAAAAGTTTGTTCCTTTGAGTGGATGAAAAGGTTCTTCCAGGTCCTGGCAGTAGAAGGCAGTACCACTGTTGTTTATTTGGCTCTCTTCTGGGTTTGGGCTGCTCCTGTCCTGAAAAATGCCATATTAAATCTGGACAAATTAAGAGGGAACAAAGTTTGTTTTAGAAAGTTCTTCCTTTTCCTTTCAATAATTTGCCTTTGAAATACATAGACTGACATGCTTTATAATTAATGAACAGATCAGTATTTAATGCCTTCAGTCCTGTTCAGTTATTGTGCCATGGGCTGTAGTTCATAAAAATAAGATTGGTGTTTTTTCAGGGTTTAAATATTTGCATGTTTCCCTTTCAGTACATCATTACACAGTTTCTTCTAAATACCAAACACTGTATCTGGTTTCTCTGTTGCACTGTGGGAGCTGGCTTGTCCCAGGAAAATTGTGTTTCTGCCTTTTCATAACTAAGAAATGCTTAAGGAGAAATTCCATGGTGGGCTACTTAACCCCCTAGAGACAGGTGAATTCTTAAATGTACTTGTCTGAAGTTCTTGTATATTAAAGCCCATGATAAAACAAACAAAAGTGGAACTTTTGGTAGCAGGGCTCTCCTTTTAGGGTTGTTTTTATAAAGGTATTCATGATCCTGGTTTGGTGGGACCATTACCTGCAAAGTTCTACTTAGGCTCATTCAGCAGGCACTTAGTGGAAGAACTGGATTGCTTTAGTGGTACCAGATTTTGGCTGAAAGGCTTAGTGAATATTATCAGATACTAACAGTGTAAGGCAAAATAACTTTCAGCAAAGTAATTCCATTTTTCGGTCATCGCGCTCTCCGTAGCACCCAAAGCAACACATCGAGAGGCTTCTGAAAAGCCAAGGAGGCAACTGGCCAGAAATCAGCTCTGCTGGTGCTCAAATGTTCTGTGAGAATAATGCAGAAAGGCTCTAAATTTTGTCATGAGCTGACAATTGAGGAGTGCCTTAAGGGGAAAAAAGTAATCTATGGCAAGTTTTGGGCTTCTCTCTTTGTGCTGTTACTTTCCCCACAGAGGGTGTTTTACAAGCTGGAGTTCATGCTCGTGTCGTTACCCTGGGCAGCAGAGTAGCCCTTGCTGGGATTTTACAAATTTCACCCTGATGCAGATTACTTCAGCTCACAGTTTGCCTGCAAGCTTGAACTTGAGAGGAATTATAAAAGCAAAGTTTGCTTCTTTCTCTCTGCTTTTTTTGGTGAGAGTTGAGTCTATAGTCACTGCTTTTTGGGGATATCCAGCTGAGAAAAAAATGTGGCCAGTAGACAGTTAAAGGGAAAGACTCTGTCAGTGCACCTTGAAGTTTGCATACTAGTGTATCTTGTGCCTTTCCAGAATGTTAATTTTGCCAAAACTCAAACTTTCTGAAAAGGAAGGTATGTTCTTAGAGGGCTCAGCTGTGATCCCAGAGTTGGCAGGAGCTGACTGGAGTGACTGGCAAACACCACACCTTCCCTGACTGTCTTGTGGAGGTGTTGCTGTGCTGAATGATGAGCAGATCCCCTGAAGCATGTTGGTAGAACAGTGTCTCCGAGCAAAAGCAGCACTCAAAGGCTTAAAAAATGAACTCTAATCATTACATACGTGATGCTGAGATGAGGAAGAGATTGATAAAGCACTCAAACAAAAATGGCCTTTTCATAGTCTTTCATAGTGATAAAATGTGGTCTTAGAGTTTCCCTTGCAGCAGGTGAGTGATAGGGAAGTTTAAATGAGCTGTTTACCTCACTGTAAAGAGAGATAAACTGCAGAACTGGATCCATTTCTTTTAAACATTTAGTGCTGAATATAGCTGAAGTCAGCCAACTACAGTCTCTGTCATATTAGATCTGAATTCTTTTTCTTACAAGGGTGTTGAAAGTTTTACTGCTTTAATTAGGAAGCAATTGTGCAAAATGGATCTATAGCACCAGCTTGCCGCAGCTGCCAGTTGGAGATGTGCCCTATACAGTTCACTGTGAGGAAAAATCCCAACAATTAAAAGTACCATTTCCTACATTATCAATTAAAAATAAATTTTAAGGGTCTTTATGTTTAATAATCTATCTTGTTTTATGCTGTTAAGTTTCATGTTTCAAGTACTACAATTGTGAAAATGAATAAATTACATTATAATCAGTTCTAAGGGGCTCATCCCACGGTGTGGGCAGCAGGGCAGGGGGCGAGATTCTCCCCCCTCTGTTCCACTGTGCTGAGACCCCACCTGCAGTGCTGTCTCCAGCATGGGAAGGACATGGAGCTGTTGGAAAGAGTCCAGAGAAGGCCATGGAGATGCTCCAAGGGCTGGAGCCCCTGTGCTCTGGAGACAGCTGGGAGAGCTGGGGGTGTTCAGCTCAGAGGAGGCTCCAGGGAGAGCTCAGAGCTCCTCCTGCCTAAAGGGGCTCCAAGAGAGCTGGAGAGGGACTTTGGACAAGGATCTGGAGTGGCAGGACACAGGGAATGGCTTCAAACTGAGAGTAGATGAGATATACAGAATAAATCCTTCCCTGTGAGGGTGGCACAGGTTCCCAAAGAAGCTGTGGCTGCCCCTGGATCCCTGGAAGTGTCCAAGGCCAGGCTGGACAGAGCTTGGAGCAACCTGGGGTAGTGGAAGGTGTCCCTGCCCATGGCAGGGTTTTGGAACAAGATTATCTTCAAGGTCTGATTTTTGTACTCATTATCCTTTATCCTACAGGGAAGCTCAATATGTCTTCCTTATATGCAATATATATTTATTAGGTAGTCAATTGCCCATACATGGAAATGATTTAAATGAGACTCCTTCCATACTAGAACTGTTTCTTCAAACCCATGTACTTAAAACCCCTGCATTTATCTCTTTCCATTGTACCTCAGGGAATTTTTATACTCTGTCTCTGCTTCACCAACTGCAAAACCTGAGACTTCAAAGAAACTGCTTTACTACTCCTGACTCCACTTTAGACCATTCACCTGAAATTGGATCATTAGCACTGGCCTAATTGGAAGCCATTTTTTAGAGTCTGCCTTCTGTATTTCAGGTTTTCATTCTGAACTGACAAAACTTTCTTTGTTGTCAGGCTGGAGATTTGGCAGCTCCCAAATTTCAATTTCCATCTCTATTAGGAGAGACTTATCTCCAGCTTTTGGGATCATTGCTTATGAATCCAACTTCACTGTGCCTCAGTATTAGCCTGGTTAATGCTGACATCTGCTGCATGCTGAATGCAGATTTGTTTACTGCCTCTGACTGTATCCCTTTTCATCATAAAAACCACTTGCTGTATTTTTTCTTGCTCCAATTATCAAATACTACTAGGTTATGCTAAGAAGCTCTTCCACAAAACTTGATCTATGGTTGGAATATGTATGGAAAGAGACCTAAGACTTTCTAAACTGCTTTTCCACAGGCCGAGGTGGATGATGATGATGATGGGGAAAGGCTAATCCCTTTCCTGGGCAAAAGCAGTTCTGTTCTGTGCACTGACTAATCTTTGATAACTTGCCATGTTTAAGCAGTTGATCTCCTTCATGACAAATAGGTAGTGGTTGCTCATATGCCAGACTTTCATTAACAGATTATGCTAGTTCTGCATTCTTATTTACAAATTTTAATAGGGAGGCTGTGGTAGGAAATCAGGACAGGGAGGCAAGAGAAGGCTGCAGGGTATTAGCATAGAAATCTTCCCTTGTAGGCGATCATCTCTTTCAGCACACTTCAACATGTACCATCAAACTCACAGTATTTTACATTGGAAAGTTTAGATCTTAAGCTTGAAAGTGAGGAGTTGACACAGTCCTGTTGCTGAGAGTTGAGAGTCCTGAGTTTCATCCCTGGTGCTCTCAGTGTCAGGCTCTGTGGCAAATCATGAGGGTGCAGAAAGGTGAAAATGGCCTTGGAAAGTCTTGTCCTGTTGACTGTCACTTTAGGGTGGTGACGCTGCTGGGTTGTGGCTTGGAACAACAGGGATGTGTTTCCAGCTGTGCTTGTAGGAATGTGATAAAGCAGACAAGAAATAACTGGGAGAGTTTTGATAGCCCTGGTGTGGATGGGACTGTGAGCAGAGCCTTGGCAGGTGCCAAGTGAGGAATGCTCTTAGCTGACACCAGGCAGTGGGGATGCAGAGCTGCAGGAGTTAGTCCAGCTCTTAACACCCACCTGACACCAGTGTTGTGTTCAGTAAAGGTTCAGAGCCCCTGCCGTGGGTTTTTGGGCTGTTTGGGGTGTTTCAGATCACCAGAACATTCCTGCAGCTCCCTCAGTGTACTTGACCCACCCTGTAAAGTTTAAAACCTGGATGGCTGTGGTACTGTGTGGGTGGACGTTGGGTGTGTTGCCAGTGCCATCTCTTTCAGCTGTATAAAACACTCTGATTTGCATTTACAAAGACTGAAGGAAGTCTTTGAAACACTAGTGACCTTCTGGAGTATTTTTGCAGATGGACTTTGCTTTCCTTATTCTTTGGCAGGGGGAAGGAGCTGCCTTCTCTCTGCAGTGTCTGTGAGGAGCAGTGTCTGCACCCAGCAGCATTCTGTCAGTTCAGCCATGCTGTGCCATTCCTGTGAGAATGAGTTAGTCTCCTCATAAAAGGTCTGTTGTGAATCCCAGAAGTCCTTTGCTGTAGGAACATCCAGAGCAGTTCCAGCAGAGCGAGGGATTCTTGCTTCTTTGCTTCTGTGACTCTCTTATCAGTCAGTTCTTACTCTGCTCTATGTTGATTGAAGATCAATCTAAACAATCTGTAGAGGTTATTAATCTGCTTGCCAGAGTGTCCATTTAATTGGTTTAAGGAGGATTCTTGGGCAAAAAGGTAATGAACATTCAATTTTAGTGAGTAAAGCTGCCTAAGGCAATGTCTTTCCTTAGTTCTTAACTAAATTAGTTAGTTCTTAACTCTGGGCTTTGAACTTCTGTGTTTAATGCCAGTGTTGCACTTAGATATTAAGCATAATTTTTTGTGAGATGGCTGGAAGTTTCATCACGCTTGTGGCAAAATTTGATATAATTCTGCTAAAATGGTGTATTGTGCTCTGGGAGGAGTCCCTTTCTACACATTTCCTTGTGTGTCCTGAATACCAGCTTGCTTTAGTTTTTGCTTAAGTACTTTCTGAAATTAGTATTGAAATTAGATTTAGGGTTTTTTTTTCATGTATATTTTCTTTTTCCCTGGCATTTTTTCCTGGCTGTTACCAGCTGGGTTGTGAAAAGCAGGAGCTTGCTTTTATGCAGAGTGATTGCTGCTAATTTACATGGATGCGAGCAAGCTCATCATTCTTTCATGAGTGAGGAGACTGCCTGATTTATGTTGTGTCATTTCTGAGCACTGTTTTTACCTAATGAATAGAGTTTCACAACAGATTATTAATCATTAAGACTTTGGTTTCATTGTGTGTATTAAAGAATCAATATTGCTACATGTTGCCTGCCTTGAGAAGCTGCTTATCCATTAGTGCTGCTTTTCTAAGGCGTTCTGGTGCATTTATCATTTTGGCTGACTTCAGTTCCTACCTTATTCCTGCCACGTCTTCCCAGGGCCTGAGCTGTGTCCAGTCTGCCTCTCTGTGGATTCCTCCTTTGAAGTGCTGTCTGAGCAGTAGCAAATGTTATTTGCTCCAGTCTCTCCTTAGAGCTCATGAAATAGTAAAAGGCTGGACCTTCCTCTGCTGTGGTTTGCACTCCACATTTGCATCAAAGAGGGAGTGATGGCCTCAGAAACTGGGAATAGTGTGTGATGAAGACTATATTGAATTACATACTCTGCTGCCTGTTAAATGCCTGGGTTTTGGATGGCAAGGCTTGCTGGAGGACAGGATTCCCCCGTTGTCTGCCCTGCTGTTTGTTCCCTGTCCAATGTCCATCTCTGCTGGAAGTACAGAGTGACCTGGGCATGTTCCTGATGCTACAGAGGAGGAAATTTCACTTGCTCTGCACATCCAGAATCCAAAATACACCCACATGGGCTCTGTCAGGTTCTGTAGTGACCCCAGTGAGCTGATCTCCTGCACTCCACACCTGGGGAACTGATGGCTATTTCATGGCCTTTTTTTGTGTGTGTGTGTTCTCAGAATAAACAAGGTTGTTTTTCCAGAGGCTGAATGTGTGAATGGTAGTGGAATAAGGACATGGAAACTTTAAATAGGAAATTCCTTGGGCTTTCAGGAAATGTTTGCTCTGTCATTCGTGTTCAAGTTGCCCAAATTCAAAGGCTGCTTGTTACGTTCAGCCTCATTTAACATACCTGGTGAGGGGCTGTTCGCAAGTTCTCAGTTCCTGGCCTGACCACAGAGGGTTATCACAGGGCTGTTATGCAGCAAACACAACTGTTTCCACTTGGTTTTTTTGTGAATGAAATTACTTAATTAATTTGAAGTGCTTAAAATTATTTACTTAATTAAAATTTAAGCTTTATTGCAAAGGTGTAAAGCAAATGAAATTGTCATTTAGGGCACTGGCCACCAGATGTCTTCTGTGACTCTTCAATAACTTGCTCTGATTAAAACAATCCCTGCAGTGAGAATCGTCTTCAAAATGAACAAAAGTTTAATGGTGAGAACCAGGGTCAGAAGTGACAACTGTGAATTTCAGCAATAGTGGCTGTCAGGTCTTTTTAGATACTACTAGAACCTGTAATCTTTGTGTGCTTGCTTGCTGATGAAAAAGACCTTGGTAGGTGATGTTTGCTTTCACTGTTAATGGGAAAATCTTGCTCCCTCATCTCCTCAAGCTCCATTTCAGCCCATTCTTTATTTAAAAAAATAAAAGAAATAGTTTTCAGTTCTGCGTTCCTTTTCACTTGTTGATGTCTTCTGCAATTGGTCTAATTCCTCTACTTCTTTTGTTATGCTGCACTGACTTTTTAAAGATATACTTTCCTAATATTAATACTAAATATTAGATTCCTCTCAGTATAGAAATTGATTTGGTAAATCCTCTTGTAGCATTGAATTCAACATTTGTGAACATAAGATTTTTATGGCAAGGATGCTCAGGGAATAGCTGGAAACAAATTCAGCCTGTGACACTTATTTACACAGTTGGTGTTGTCTGAATGTCAGAATTGCTCTCACAGAGCTAATGGTGGAGTTAAATTGTTATGAAGTCATAACAATGCTTACAAAAGCAAAGCTGTAATCTAGTAATACTCTACTCAAATCTCTTTTGGGTGGGAGAATTTTATAGTAACGAAGATTTAGTGCATCTAGCAAAATAATTTAAGCTATAAATATGTATGTGTGAATGGGGTTTTCTTTTTATTATTTTTATTGACTCTAAGTTCTTTTCATTCCTGATATAAGTCTGACAACACATTATGTTAATTTAAAAACTACATCCCATTTTAGCCTGAATAACTGGAACAGCTATTAGAGCTATTGTTGTCTGGCTACACCTCATGTTTGCAAATAACTTAGGAAAGCTCAAATGAAAAGTTTTGAATAAATGCCAAGCTGTTATTTCTTCTTTAATATTTTTAGCTGGATGGATAAGAAGCTGCATTTAAAAGTCTCTGCAATCAAACCATTAGTTCTTACAAGACTTATTGATAGATTGCACTAAATGTGTTTGCTATATACATCCTTTTTTTTTTTCCTCAACGTGCAGCTATTTAATAGAAAATAGATGTCCTTTACAGGAAATGAACTGGAGGGAAGACAAAGCTCTTCCCATCATTTGATACTGTTGATGTTCATATAGAAGCTGTAATTTCCCTGGGCTCTGCAGATTGTCTGTTATGTCTAAATAGTGCCTCCCACGCTGAGGGTGCATGTCAAGGTGCTATCATGTTTCAGGTATTAAGTAGTAATTATTGTTATGGGGTGATCACATAAGACAGTGTAAGTGTTGCTCAACCTTTCAAATTCCATGTCATTGGGAAAAAAAAATGTATTGGGGAAACTTCAGTCTAATTTAGCCCTCACTGTGAGAACTGCTGGTAGTTTTTACCTTGCTCTTGCTGAAAAGTGGGTTAAAAAAGGCTTTTTGTGACCACAGGTACACCACCAGATGTGTGGGTTGTTGTGCTTGCGAAATACAACTTGGAGACATAATCTGGGAGTTAATCTGGATTTGCTGCAGCAGTTAGTCTGGAGAGGGCCAAATCCTGAAGGCTGTGGCTGGTTAGCAACACGTACTGAGGTACCTCTTAAATAGGTAATATTTTGAGCTAAGCAAAAGGAGGAATTAGAATAATAAAAGTTGGATTTTTGGAGGCAAATGCTAGCTTGAAATGCTAATATAATCATCTTGGTGACTGCAGTTTTGCCTCTGCAAAGCAAAGGCAGTGCATGACATTTCATTGAAGACCTGCTGCAATGTTGATAAGCCGACCTCTCCTGAGAGAAATTGTGAACTTCACTGAGCAGCAGCATGGCTTTGTAATCGTGGTTAAAAACACAGGATTTGAAAAAACATTAAATGAAAATAGATCAGTGCTGCATTCATTATCAGGTAAGGATTCAAAGAACCGTGAAATGTTAACTGGAAATATTTGCATTCCACTCATAGGAATAAGTAGCACCAATCCAGTGAGGTGTTTTTCCTCTGATTTGTTAACTTGGGCTACTTTTCCCCAGAAAAATGAGTATTTCATTGTGTTAGCCATGCCCACATCATCGAGTCCTGCCTAACTAGAGAGGCATCAAAAACATCGAGGTGAAAGTCACAGACACCAACAGAGCCGTTGGTGTGCAGCTCAGACATCTCTGTCCTCTGCATCATTCCCAAATTAGGAAGTGGTGGGCTCCAGCAGGACAGGGAGCAGGATGATGTGGAGCCCCAGGAATGAGACACATTTCAGGCCATGGACAGTCTTGAATCACCCGGTGCTGGGGGTGCCTCGTCACCCCAGTGCCCTGAGTCACGGCAGCGGTGGCAGAGCTTTGTCTGCCCGGAGATAAAGGGTGGATGTTGTGGCTGAAATGGGGAGATCACCACTCAGCCACTTCTGAAATAACTACACCGTGTGGTAGCCAAAGTGCTTGGCTGGGCTGAAATGTCTTGGCCATTCTACCTTTAAATTGCTCCATGGACGTCACAGTTTTTAAAATTCCGGATTTAGGAGGAAGGTGGCTCTTCTGTGGTTATGAGGCTTTCATCTGCTGAAGTTGTGTTTCAGAAAGTTGATGTGCTGCTTGTGAAATGCTCCCCTAAGGCAAACAAGCCCTTCGGGGAGGGGGACTGAGGGCTGGAGTGAATCAAACAGGCATTTTACATCTCAATTATTAATACAGTACTTTTTATGATTCTCAAATTGGAATTGCTAGCAGCTGAATTTTAAAAATGTAGTAACTTCTAAAATTTTTAGGAGTAAAACTAACCCTGTGCAAGTAAAGGTGCTGTCTTCTACTCCAAGACCTCTTTACTACAGTCTTGCACAATCACACTTGGATTTGAGTTCTCTTTATCTTGCTGCAGTGTGTTCTGTTTGTTTCCATGGTCAGCCATGTGGAGGTGTCCAGAAGGGATGAGTCCAGGGGAGCCCTGCAGAGTAAGGTCTTACCTGAGAGGGCTCACACTCAGAAGGTAATTGCAGGGTGCACTCCTGACATATAATCAAATTCTGATTTATTTAAAATGGATCCAGATAAGCAGTGCTATTAAAAATTATTATCACAAGGATGCTGAATGCAAAGCTGAAGAAATGGATTTCTTTAAGACTACAACAAATTGGATTAGAGTGTGTTGGATGCTTCCCCTTGTGCCTCTCTCCTCATCAAAAAAGGTATTTAAAAAACCAATCTGAGTGCAATGCTCTAGGCAAAAAAGGGATGGAGAAGGAGGTTTGTGAGAGAGCTTTTGCTGAGAAGTTCTGTCAGTGCACCTATGCCTTGACTCCATGTTGTGGTGGGGCCGAGCTGTGTGAATGCAGCTCCTGCCCAAACAAAGCCCCACAGGAGCCAGGGATGTTGGAATTCACCTCCTTGTGCCATGCAGCACTTCTGACTCCTCTGGAGTACAAATCACCCTCCCTGACTCTTGATTTCAGGGGCTGACATGTCAGTCTGAGCAGCCAAGGTTTGTGGCTGTGGTGAGGGAATTGCTTTTAGCCTGGCATCATACCTGGGATGCTTTATGAAGCTTTGGCTTGAGGAGATGGCCTTGCCAGGGGTTGGCCTGGGGGTGTTTTATGAGATGCACAAGTAAAAGCAGCTAGCAGGGGTGGGGGAGGAGAGCCATGGAAATGTTCACAGCTTCTCCAGGGCTCTTGTGCCGCTTCCTGCTGCGAGGGCTGCGAGCCAGCCTGAGTGACAGAGCTCCAGTTACTGTGACACCACAGATAAACCACAACAGGGACTTTGGAGCCTGCTTTTCCTTGTGCCACCTCCACTCTTCCTCCCACATCTGGCCCTTGCACACAGTAGTGAGGTGCTACCAAAAGCAGACCAAATAATACAGAAAAAACCCCAGCTTTTTCTTTGCACCCGACATCAGTGTTATGTTGCAAAGAATAATTGAGATTTTTTTCAATCATTTCTCCTCCGTGCTGGGCTTGTCCTTGGATAAGTAAAATGTATATTTTCAGGCTGGGTAATTGAAGTTTGTGTAGGCAGTGATTCCAGAGATGCACCAGTGCTGAGAAGTCCTGTGCTGTTCTTTGTAGCAGGGAACAGCATCACAGATAGTTAACAAGTACCTGCTTGGATTGTTCCTAAGTCAAAACCAGATCCTTTATCTTATGTTCTTGTCATCATAAAGCTGCAGCTTCTTGCTCTATAACCCATATAAATCGGTAATAAGATTTCCTCACAGGAGGGAAGAGGGTTGAAAGTGTGGAAGTGCTTGAAGGTCCTCAGAGATGCAATAATTTGTGTTTGCTGGTTTAAATTGGAAGCTCTGCCTTTTGTACAGGTATTGATGCCAACATGGAATGCTGTGCATGTTTATTTGGCTTTGATTTATTCGTTACAGTGGGTGAAGATTAAACTCTTCCTGGATAACTCCTCTAGTAGATGCCTATCCTATAGCCACCCAAATTTTATCCTTTGAAAATCTGTGTTGTATATCCCTGATATTTCACCCTCATCTTGCAACTGCTCATCTTTTGTCTTTCAGTGTGCTAAAGCTGTTTATTTTTATTTGCTTTGATTATTTTGGGGGTTGGTTGTTGTTGGCTTTCTTTGTCTCTATCAAATTGTTGCTTTTTCTCTTGGAGAAACAACTGTCCATTTTCAAATTGGATGCTCTTGCAGGTTGAGTGATTGCTTTGTATTGTGTAAGACTATGGAAATCATGCTGTTGAGCTGAAGCAATGAAATCCTTGTTTAGAAAGGAAGTAATAATTTCTTACTGCCTGCTGGAAAAGCTGTTGGCCTGCTCCTGCAGGTGACCTGCCAAGGATTTAAGAAAGAAAAATTGGGTTTTATCCTCTTTTTCCTCTGGTTTTAAGATGGTCAAAGCTGGCATGAATAATAGTGGTTTTCAGAGAGGGGCTTTGTCTGCCCAAAGCAGCAAAAAAGAGCAAACCTAATCTTGTTTTTCTTCTCAGGTCAGCTTTTAAGTTCTTTGATATATTAGCTTGCTATTGAAAATAGTATTTCTTTCTTTCTGCCCCTTTAAGTAAAGGGTGGTGGCTGCTTTGCCCACTCAAATTGATATTTTGGCATCTTTCTATACTTGTTCCTTCTTGCTGTATTTTAGGAAGATTATCTTTAGAGATTGGCAGTGTCCTTTTAGGGACACTTGGACTTGAAAGGCCGGTGGCATTTGGATAAGGTGACATCCAGACATCCCTGACATCCCTGCTCTCCTCTCCCACCACAGCCTGTGACCCTTGAGCTATTGATCACTGCTTCTGTAATTAATCATGCAAGCTGGTGTAACTCCTGAGCAGCCTGTTGGTAGAGAACACTTTTGCAGTCTCTAAGGTGCAAAATACCACCTCCAACAGCTGAGTGGAACCAGAAAATCAGACTTGTTCTTGGGAAACTTGCTTTTTAGCTTTCTTGATGACTTGGATCAAAGCTTTTAGCCAAACTCATCTGTATGACTGGATCATGCTGTCTGAACGAAGCCTGAAGGATTATGTGGACAGGAGGCTGTTGTGAGTTATAACAAGAAGCTTTGTTTTGAAAACCTGTGTTTTACTCCTACATTGCAATTACAGGGGATGGGACTTAGATTTCCACTTTGTTCTTGCCAGTTGTTGAGACCTGACCTGGAGCTTGCTGGGAGGTTGGCAGTGTGATTGCAGCACTTTGGAGCAGGACAGACACTTGGGACTTCCAGTTCAGACACTTTTTCTCATCCAGCCTGCAGATTTTTATCTCTTTTAACAAACAGTTGCAGAAATTGAAGAAACAATGCACAGGTTCACGTCTCAGCAATTTCTCTTCTTCCATGAACCCTGACCAACACAGCAATGAGAAAGAAAGAACATAATAGTAGCATAATGTGATGTGTGTCTCCTTCATTCTGCAAAGCCTGTATTTTAGGGAAGATTGTATTGCTGGACTCAATAGTCCAGAAACATTGTCCTTCCATTTCCTCTACATTGTCTCTTTCCTACAAATACTATTTTCATAAGATGCAGTCAGAATTAATGCCTTTATTTTATATATGTCTTTTCTGTGTCATAAAATAACCATTCCAGCTGGGATCAAGTTCATCCTTCAGCATCCATATTCAAAGGAGAAGTCTTAAGGATTATCAAAAAGCTAAAGCTGGAGGAGACCGTCTTGCCTTCATGATCCTTTGGGCTCTGAGATTTTGGTTCGGAGCATTTGGTATTTTTTTTTACCTCATGTCTGGGGACATTTTATCATCCTCCTCTTTCCTGTTCCAAGCAATTACCATTTATTTTATCTTCAAGCAGCAGCCTGTGGCAATAAATTTTAGGAAATTCCTTCCCGCCCTTTATTAAGCCCTACATAATAGCTTCCGCTACTCACTCATACATTCATTAGGAAGAATTAAACGAGTGCTGGCACCCATTAGCAGAGCATTTAATAACCTCTCCAAGGGAAGGTGCAGCAGATTGGAATAAATGAACAGGAGCAAAAACAAATGAAATAACTTCATAGAATATGCTCAACTAATTCCTTCTTAGAAAAACTACTTATTTACATGAGCGTAGCGCTTCCAAAGTTGTCGGTTTGAAGCCCCTGGCAGAAGAGTCCCTGAAGATCTACAGGCAGTGACAGTGGGAAGGGTTCTGGGCATTTTAGGGAGAGAAAGGGCATTTTAGTGTGTCCTGCCCACTTCCCCAGCTGCTGGTGCTGTCAGCAAGGCTGATGGCTGTGCTTATGGACTGCAGGGAGGACATCTGTCCTGTAGGAACTGGGCCATAACTAATAGCTCATCTCATCTGGTAGCAGCCACACCACAGTCCTTGCATGCCTGTGATGGCTGATCCCTGCCAGGATGGGCTATGGGGCAAACACAGGCCTCATATCAGTAAGGAAATTTCCCCTCCTCCATTGGTTCTTAACTATTGTTTTAAAGGAGATTCATGCTCAGCTGACAGTTGGCATAGGAGAGATCAGAGTCTGAGTACCCCTAAGTGGCTTTTCCATAATGAAGTTAATGTTGGAGGCATTGCTGCAGGGAATTTCCTTAGGAAATTTCAACTTGTAAAGCACTGGAGATGCACATTACAGGAAGTTTTGCCACTAGTTCTAGTACATCCCATTATTTCCAGTATTTTAATTTTCACGTGTATGGTCTGATCCACACAGATGAAGGGAAGTTGCTGGGACTTATATAGATCCAAGTGCTCTTTTGCTGGATATACATTTCCTCTTGTCTTGGTGGAAAACAAGCAGAGTTTTAAGATGTGCTCCTGTGTGTAACTCGTGACAGCTCCATACCCTGGTGTAAAACAAACACCGTACCCACGGTGGGCTTGCAGTGTCACAGTAAGTGTCTCAGCTGTGCTCAGCAGCCTTTCCTCCTCCAGGATCTGATACTGACACATCATTTTCACACGCTTCAGACTGATTCTCTGTTGAGAAAAAGAAGAATTCTAGTAAATAAAGCAAATGAAAACTCTACAGTAGCAGTTTTTATGGCTAACGTTTCATATTGGCAGTGCTGACAACCTTGTTTTCATTTTGCTGTTACCTGATTTGGAGACAAAAATGTCATTGTTCAAATGTAATTCAGGTCTTGTGGATGAGAGAGTTTTTTGAGATTTTATGTTGTTGGGTTTTTTTTTCTGTAGTCATTTCTGATCCCATTTGAGGAGCTCAACGAGTTGAGAACAGTGACACAATAATTGCAGTTATTGAACCAGAGATGCAGTCTAAGACTTTTACCTGGATCACTACATTTGATTGATATTTTAATTTGGTTTTCTGGCAGATGAAAGGTAATGAGAATCAGTTTGCACTTGGAAATATTTGCACTGGAGAATTCCTAATTTTTTTTTAATTATTGCTTTTCCCCTGCTTATAGTATGTATGCAAGTTTCCTGTTTGAGACCCCTCATTATATTTCAAGCATCAACAGTATCTGAATGGAAGGAATCTGCACAAATCATTTCAATATGTTGCTAATACGCTCAGAATATCTTTTTCTAGTTTCTGTGCTGGATAATAGCTCGGATAACAGCTTTCAGACACGTAAATAACATTGCAGAGACATGGTGCAGACTCCTTAATGGATAAACGTATTTATGAACCTGGTTATTTGCATTGCTTTTTAAATGGCCTGATGACCACCTTTCATCTGAGGGAAGAAGTAACTCGGGTAGATTTTGAGCAGATTGGTTTTGGCTCTGTCTCCTGCTGTGATAGGTGGACAATGAAGTGTTCCTTAGAGCAGGACTGAACCTGCAGAAGAGCAGGGCAAAATGCTGCTGATGAGCTGATTTGTTCCTGTGGGGTCACTCCCCTGCTAGTAAATAGC
Source organism: Hypocryptadius cinnamomeus (assembly GCA_013400635.1). Taxonomy (NCBI): domain Eukaryota; kingdom Metazoa; phylum Chordata; class Aves; order Passeriformes; family Zosteropidae; genus Hypocryptadius; species Hypocryptadius cinnamomeus. The sequence goes on along the minus strand of VYZP01008775.1, from coordinate 60,018 downwards.
AGCGTTGGTAATTCTTGCTATTTCCTTGCAAGTTTGCAGTATTTCCTAGTTGAAATACTGCTGGATAGAGGCAGTAAAAGCATTGATCACATCCCTCCAGCAGTGCTCCCTCCACCTCCAGCTTTCCCTTCTCCCCCACTGCTTTCCTTGAGAGGTGCCAGTTGCTGGTACTGGAGGAGATCTCTTTCCATTTTAATTACTCTGGAAGCTTTTGTCCCGGATTTGAGAGACTTGCCTAAAGGCACAACATAGATTGCAAATGGTTGCCCCTCGTATATTAGCTAATAATTGTAATATAAGCTACAAATTGTAATAATAAAGGCACAACGTAAATTGCAAATGGTTGCCCCTCATATATAAGCTAATAATTGTAATATAAGCTACAAATTGTAATAATATCTTTATCGCCTTGGAACAATTCCCTGCTCCTTCCATCCTCTGGAGCAACAGAAGCCATTCAGCACTGTGACATTTGATCAGGAGCTCAGGCAGAGCGCAGCTTGCTAATGGATTTCTGATTGTTCTCCCGGCCCATTCTCCTGATGAATGGTGCTCTGGCAGTCTGGGGAGCCCATAGAAGGGCTCTGCCCTCCTGTCATTACCTTTCTCTGGGAGAGAACAAGAGCAGGTTTCCTCTCCTGTCCCTGTGGCTGCTCTCCTGCTCAATTAGATAGAGAGGGGCCGGCTCTCTGGTCGAAGCTGAAATTAGCTTTACAGTTTATATTAGTTCTTGCCTGGGCCTCTGGTGGAATCCCTCTTTGCTCTGGGAGGCTTGAGCAGGCTTTCCTATGGCTGTTTCACTCTGTGAATGCCTTAAAGCACTGCTGTTACAGAGCTGGCTGATGTAGGGCTGTTTGTGGGAGGTGTTTTGGGTGGGGGGGCTACTCTGCCTCCTGGACAAAACACCTTTTTATGCCAGACCTCTCCATTTCAGGCCAGGGAAGCCACATCTGCCTGGGGTCAACATGCAGGGTCCCCCTGCAGAACTGACTTCAATAGGGCTTTTATGCCAGGAACTCTTAAATGTGCTGTGGCTGTTGGTTTAATAACTCAGGTGTATGGTTTGGAATATCTACTTGAGGGCTTGTGGGTGCTAGTGGGAAAATTCAGGGTGATCTCTTTATTTTAGTTGTTACAGGATAGCAAACATCTTTAAAATAAAATAACATTGTAGAAAGACAAATTTATTCTTAGGAATTATTAATTAAAGTGTTTTATCGATTTAAAATCAGCATTTGTGGCCCCTTTACCATCTCTAAGAACCAGAACCAGCTCATTCCTTTCTCTTGAAGGATTGTTTCCCTTCTGACAACTCCCAGAGAACCACAATAGTGAATTTTGGGCTTTATAATTAAGATATCTTGAGTTATTTCTGATTTGTCAACATGACTGATGAAAGGGGTTATACATTTCTTTTCCTTTCACTGATATACTCCTGCATGTGGAGGCATTCTGGGGTCTTTGTGGGTGTCAATCTGCAGAGTGCCAGCCTGCAGACTTCACTGCAGGAGCAGTGGCACAGCCTGGGGAGATCCCCTTCAGGCTGTGCACCCTCGTGTTTTGTTTTCTGGAAAACTCCAGGCTAATTCAGCCTGGGGGGTCGAGCCTGTTGGAGATAGCCAGTGATAAAGGATGTTGTACCAACCTACATAATAAACATTAATAATACCTTGCAGGATGTTTTATTCCCACGCATCTGAGGAATACCTGCTGAGTGATCTAGCTCACATTTCAGCAGATATGGCCAGCTTTAAAAAAAATAACTAATGAATTGTTGGCTTAGCTCAGTTTTATGGCTTAGAAGTTCAGGCTGTGCATTTCATTCTGTCACAATCTCATTATATCCAGCAGCTGCCTCTGGCCTGGTTCAGATAAACAGTATTAACTTGTATTTAACCCCAAACCCTGTGTGCATAGGCTGTGCTGCCTTTCCCTTGCACAGGTGATTTGTACCAAGGTAAATCCTTTCCCTGCAGGCAGCTGGCCCTAGGGAGAGCTGATGGGCAGTACAGGAGTGCCCCATGATCCCTGGATTTTCAGGAGCAATTCTGATTGGACTCATCTTCTTCTGAGGAGAAGATTGTTTTCTCAGGACATGCTGTCTTTTGGTAGGATTTTGAAATGGTGCTCCCATAGTTCTAAGAAGCTTTTCCCCACGATCTTCCTACTTGTCTAGGAAGAAAGCCAGTTTATCCTCCTCTCTTTCTATTACTCACTTGTTTTGACTGGTATTATTGCTCTTCCTGATTTTTTGTTTTCCTGTTTCCGTGATCTTTCTGCCTCTTTGATTTCCTGCAAACCTAGTAGAGTTTATGGATCAGTTTCAAAGCCATCAAGTGCAGACCTCCTGGGCTCCTCACAGGGCCACAATACCTGACGGTGTCACATTGCCCACTCCTGTCCCTGCTGAGATGTGCAGCTGGAGCTCCCCTCTCTGCCCTTTTGTTTGACTCCTCCATAAAAGCAAGTTGATTATTTCAACTTGAAATAGTTATACCTGTGTCCTGTGGACAGGCTAATACCAGGTATCTGTACAGGCTTCCATTATCTCTTCATTCATAGTGCAGAAAATGTGAAGAAATGTGTAGGGTTTTTTTCCTGTCAATCTGTAGTGCTTTGGTTTAGTAACTGGTTTGGGGCCTTGTTTGCTGTTTCAACTCCTGCATTTGGGTTTTTTGTGTTTTTTGAAAGCGTGCCATCAGAACAGCATACTCAAGTGTTTCCAAACTTGCCAATTACGTAGAGAATAATCACTGTGCCAGAACCACCAGGACTCTTTCTTATCATACATGTTTTGTTTTTTTTTTTTCCTTTGATTACAGTCTTGCTGAAAGACAGTGTTCAGGCAAACATTCCTCTTTGTGTTCCCTGGGATGGGCTGTCAGTTTGTTAGGCTTCCAGCAGTCCTGTTTATTCATGTGTGCCTTTGGAAGAGTTGCGACACAGCAGGCCCACTTTGCCTTTGTTCACTGCTAAACAATTAGAAAATAATTTATGGCTTTGCTTTTGCTTTTGAATCTCCTAAGAAAATGATGGCATATTCTTACCCCAAGAGCTAGAGCCCTTTGCATCAGAGAGAAGCTGTTCCTCATCTGTGTTGGCACAGCATTGGGGCACTCTGCTGATGATTGGGCCATTTGGCTGTTACTTAGAATTAAATGAATAATGAATTTTTCCATTCATCCAGAACCGGCTAAGTGTTAGAAGTGATGTATGTGTTAGATCCCTGCCTGGGAGCAGCAGTGTGACTGAAGAATTGAGTGCAGTTCAGGCAGGCTGGAGTATCCATGAGTGTGTGAGATCATTAGTATTTTAGGGTCCATCTGCCCCCCACTAGCAGCCAGTTGCAGTGTCTAACAAGCAACTGAGATTTTATCCTAACCCAGGAAAACATTTGTGCTGTGTGTATGGAATTAGCACCTAGGTTTATTGATCATCTAATAGCATTGTCCTGGGCTGTTTAATCTGTTGAAGGTTAATTAAAAAAAGGAATGGCCAGCATAGGGACCTGATTGTTAATCTGAGTATGACTGTGCAGAAGTGAGTTCTTTATGCACTGGAATTGGTTTATAAGCCTTTTCTAGATTGCTTTCCCTCCGCCTTCTGCTCTGTGCCTGGCATTTTTTTCCCAGCTTGACATAAATATTTGGCTAAGGCTAAAGGGATGAACAGAATTACATACTATCAGCAGAATTAGAGGGGGAAAAAAGGTTATTCTGCCAATCACATCATGCGCTGGGTAGAGCAAAGACTTGACTTAATGCATTTTATTGTATTTGGCATATGCTAAGCAGGATGAGGATCCAGTGGGTGCAGGTCATCGCCCACTGCCAGTTTCCCAGGCTTTGGGAGAGCCCTCCATCCAGGAGTTCCAGCGAGCTGCGGGCTGGAACGAGCGGCATGTGTCGGTACCCGCTCTGCAATGTGACCCCTGCTGCATTCCCCGGGCTCATTCCTGGCATAACTTGGCTTCTCCATCCCCACCCCCTGTCCTGGCTGGTTCATGGTCAGGCTGGAGAACCGTGGTAACCCCAGAGCCAGGCCTGAGTTCTGTGTGTGCCTGGAGCCTAGAGACCAGCTCAGGGTCTGAGCCCACCGTGGCACAGCAGGAATGCTGGGACAGGAGGGGATGGCACCTGGAAAAGTCATCCTGTGACTAAACCATCCAGCCAGCACTGCTGTCCCAGCAACACAGCCAAGCTTTAGACATGTGCAGTCATCACCATGCAATGATACTTAACCTTGTTAAGGGTAGGGTAACCTCTTCCAAAGTAATTTAAGCAAGAAAAGAAATCTGTAATGCTGGAGTAAGTGTAAATTACTGGGTTATGTGTCTGTATGTGTGACCTTTGGATTATAGCAAAGTGTCTAACAGGCAAGAACTTTTGCCTTGGGTTTTCTTCTAGAGTGTGCTCATCAGGCTGAGAACAGCTGCTGGTACGAGATATAATTAAGGTTTAATTGGAGTTGTCCATTAGGAGAATGGAGTGGGGAACACTGGGAGAAAATAAAGAGAATAAACTGTGAAGGTTGAAAAGAAGAAGAAAGTTTAAAGAATACTAAACTGAGAAATGGGAGCTGCTGGAGGAGAAAAAGAAAGGGCTGAGTAGCCACACTGGAGCTGGAGGGCATTAGAACAGCTGAGCTGGCAGAGCAGATCTCAGAAGTACAGTTGCCTGAATTATTCTGAGATGGAAGAGAAGAGGAGCTGAGGAACATCAGGGCATGAATTTGAAGAGCTTGGAAGTGAAAATAAGTGGTTTTCAGATGGCAGAAATGTAAATGTTAAAGGGCAGGAGGCCTATTGGGGTGAAACGATGAAGTGGAAGGTTTTTGCTGGAGGGCCCTGCAGTTCTTGGAGAATGGATTGTAATGGTTCTGCCCCAATGGATGGGAGTGGGTGTTGAATTACTAGCAAAATGCCTTTTCTTCAAAATATCGTTGTTAATCTCTCTTAGTGTCAGCGCTGTGTTCAAATAGGAGTTTACAGCCCTTGTGTTTGTCTTGTCAGTGTTTCAGAGGGGGTTGTTTATGTCAAGCACATTGGCAGTGGCACAAGAGAGGTGGATTGCTCTCCCAGTGGTTGGTGTCCCTGGTGCTGCTCTGGGACAACAGCACCAAACATCACAAATCAAAAGCTCTGCAGCCAACCCAATGCTCCAGAGCCCTGCTTAGCAGAGCAGTTTATCCTGGTGGAATTGTAGGGGTGGGAAAACCTCAGGGTGTACTCCTTACCTTCCTTGTGGCTCTGCAGGATCAGAGGCATCAGGGAATGCATTGTCCTTGGCTGTGCAGGAAGTCCAGAATGGATGCACTGAAGGCTGATGGCCATTATAGATTGCCTGGGACATTTCACCCTATCAATTCTAGCCACAATGAAAATAGTTCCTTTAAACAAAATATTTAGGCAAGCTCTATTTAAACATCCCCTGCAGTTTCCTTTCTTTTCTATTGCTTGCCTAAGTAAGTTTGAAATTCTGCTGTTGAAAATGGAAAACTCCACAGTGGCAGTTTCCAGTGAATTTTCTAATTGTGAGCATGTGCACTCAGTGTCTTCAGATCTTCATCGTGCCCTTTAGCAGGGTTGCTTCAAACTCTTTATGGAGGGAAGTGCCTTTTCCTAAGAACCGGGGAATGTTTGAAATGTTGAGAACAGATTTAGTATCTTTTGATGAGGAGGTTAGTCTGGTGCTTAGAGCAAAGTCCTGGGAGCTGTAAAAGTGCAGGGCTATTACGCCAGCGGAGCCAACTGACTTTCCTCTCTGTATGACCTCCAGCAAGTCCTCAGACCTCTTTGCATATCATTCAACCCAGCTGGAAAACCTAAGTAAACAGCAGGAACCTTGCTTCAAGCCAGAAGCCTCAACTGACTGAGTTATTCTGGGGAATTGGAATAAGTTGTGAATTAGAATCAGGTAAACGACATGTAGATTGGATTGCTTTAAAGAGAAAATAATTCTGTAAATGTCCAAAACCACTTTAATTTGGCTTAGTTTGAACGGGTGGAATGATTGCTTTGTCCTACTTTACAGTAAAGGGGAAAAAAATCTACTTGCAGTTTCTGTTTTCATCAGACTGTTTACAGAGTCTGTAGAAATCGAGTTAATCAATATTTCTGTTAGACACCTCTTTGGGCCCTATGCCACATGCACACATTTTTAAACCCTTCAATCTTGTATCATTTATGGAGATGGTATTGTCAGAAATAGTACTGTAAATAATTTATTCTGCTGCCAGTGCTTTTCTAAAGGTCTCTAGGCATGAGGCAAGATTTCCTCCAGGAGCTGTAAAGCCTCCAGATCAGTTTGCTGTGGCAGAAGGATTTATTTTTTTGAGAGAGACAAGAAGGATGGTGGAAATGATGAGTTATTTCAGGGAGTGGCTGGCGGCTGTTTCTTTTCCATCATTTTTGGGATCTAGAGCAGAGCAATTAGTAAAGTGGATTCATTGTTTTGTGGGTTCTGTGGGATGAGTTGGGTTCCTTGGTGCTCCCAGCCTCCCAAATCCACAGATGTCTGTGTCAGTGCCCTGGAGTGTGGGTCTGATGGGTTCCCTGTGGCTGTGCCAGCTGGAAGCAGCCAAGGGGCAGCTAAATCCACCTGAGTTCAGCCCTGGCATGGGAGTGTGTTGTGCTGTAACAGATACCAGGCTGCAGACTGTGCTTTTCACCGCATTGCACAGCTGCAGCAGAAGCACAGAGTTTGCAGATTTGATGTTTTCCTCTCTCAGGTGATGCTGTTTTTAACTACACTGTCAGTTGCAGAGGAAATGTGGCACCGTCTTCTCTTTGTATTGTTGAGAGCAATTCCTTTGTGGGTAGCTGCTGAATCCAGGCCCATTGCAGCTGGACATGCCAGCCTGGAACAGAAGATGGAAATCTGTCAAACTTCTGTAACTTCTGAGAGACTGGAAACTTTGTTGATTGAAGAGAAAACCCTATAGCAGGCCTAAGTAAACATCAGCTGTGTGTTGGGAGGCTTGCAAGAAAGTCACTACCCCCAATTTACTCCTGAAAATCTTCCCAGGTCTTTAACACTGTTTTGGATTTCTGGGTAATGAATAGAGAGTGCAAAGAAAATTCCAGGTACACTCACTTGGTTTACTCCCCAAATAAACTAGAAGGCAAGTTTCTAACAGGAAAGCAGGCACAGGTAGCCTAAATTATCTCCAAGCTTCAGGGCTTGATGACCCTTATGGGTCCCTTCCAATCCAGAATATTCTGTGATTTGCTGCAGGTTTAGATCCAGAGAGCTGATGTAGCTTTAATGATGGTGCATCAAAGCTCTTTCTAAAGCACTGACAGCAGTTGTCAAGAGACTGCTTGGGTATCACGTGCTCCATTATTGTGCTCTGATGGTCTCTGCTCTCTGGATATAGTCTGTATATAAGCAGTAACCCACAAAGATTGGTTGTTGTTGTTGATGTAAATCTTGGTGGTTCCTGGCAATGCCCTTCCCTGTCTTCACTCACCTTCAGTTACACGTTGAATTAAGATTAAAAGCAATTTAAAAGAGAAACTGTGGCTTTTTGCTTGGAGGAGTAACAAAAAGCACAGCCTGGCTACTGTTGTAGTGCAGATGGCTACTTACAGGTGTGGGATGCAACAAATTGATCCTGTACTTCCTATATGGATCACAATGTGCCTGATGCAGCTGAGCCTCCCTCCCTGTGGGTGCAATGGTAATGCAGTTTGCTAACAGCTCCACCAGCCAGGCTCCAGCTTGATTAATAGATGAATCCTCAAATGCCTGCTTTGCGTAGATGTATGTACTCTTAAAAATTGCCTTTTTGTAGTGCTTTGGGAAAACACTAAGTATAATAGTTAAAAATAACTTGTATTTCTTCATGTCAGGTATAAAACATTGCATTTTGACTCAAACTGTAGAATAAAGTGGGAGGCTGTGTCTTTCCTTCTTTTTGTTTTACAGCCCCCAAGGTGGCTGTTTCACATGAAACAGTGTCATCAGGCTTTGTTGTCAGTGATTTTTGTGCTTCAAAGGAAAGAATCAAAAACTGAATCTACCAGTTTTTGTACTGACAGAACAAACCTCGCAGTATTTGAAGTTTCCTTCCCAGATAATTTTTTTTTCCCCATGGCTTATTTTGGTTTAGTTGCACAATCTACCCTGACATTTCCTTCAGTGTGCTGAGATGTCTTGGGACAGTGGATTTTTGGTTGTCTTGCTTCAGCTGATGGTATGTTTGCAGCTCTGCTGACCTCATGCAGCCGTTCGGAGCTCTACCACTTGGTGACAGTCTTTGAAAATAAAATCATCACCACTAAAGGGGAGGCTTGAGCTCAACTGACCAGTGTGTGTTTCTCCACAGCAAAGCTCAGAGTAAAGAAGGCTGGCCTACAGGGATTTATTTGCATGTGAAGTAAAGTGCAGGGATTCACCTCCTCAATGCCAATTTGCTCTAAATACCAGGTTATCACTTCTAATTATATCACTCCCTGGAATATCACGTGCTGGAAGGACTTTTTTGTGGAGCAGTAGATGGCACGTCTCCATCACTGCGGTGTGTCTCAGGTTGTCACCAAGGGTGACACATCTCCACACGTTCACACCTTGTGAGCAGTCTCTAAAAGGCTGTTCAGGCCGTGCTGCTCATCTTTCCATGGAAAGGTACAATCCTGGTGCTGGTGAGGTTTTTGCTAATTTATTGTAGACAGTGAATCTGTTAGCTGGACTTTTTTCAAGTGAAGAAAATATGTTTCAGGCAGGTTTCCTGCGTAGTGTCTGCGTGGTAGCTGGTCCATACCTAATAACTTGCAGCCAAATTTAATCCAGGAATGGAGGGAGAAGCAGGGAAAGCTCATGTGTCAATCTTCCTGCACAGTAGAAGCTGATCAGATGAGCATTTATGTTGTACTGGACTAACCACAGAATATCTTCATTGAATCATTCCACTTTATTTTCTCTTTCCATTCAAATCTGGCAAAGTTCTCCCAGAAAGTCAGAGCAGTAGAATAAAATAAAAAATTAAGTTTGCTCTTTTTGTGCTGCTCTGTGGCAACACTGCCTGTTGAAACATTCATGAACCCATCTACTATTAAGCTATTTTAGTGGATTTCATGCTGCTGGTGCCAGGAGAACCTTTCTAGTAGCTATAGTCCTGAAGCAAATCAGTAATCTCAAGAATTTGGGATCAATTTTCTTGGGTTTTGAAATCTGGTGTGCTGCAAAGTGAGATAATTTGTGCTGTGTTCAGTTCAGTGCAGAATTGTGGAAGTACCCAGTAAAGTCAAAGCACTAGTGCTTTTCACAGAATTATGGAATTGTTGAGGTTGGGAAAGCTCTCCAAGATCAAGTGCAACCATTAACCCTGTGCTGCCAAGGCCACAACTAAACCATGTCCCTTTTAATGGTTCTTTTATTAATTTGCAGCTATATCCCAGGATTATAAAACAGACAGAAAACCTAGTGAAGGCCAATTTCATCTAGAATAAACCCACTTAAGGGGGTTGCTGATGGCAACAGAGAGATTTTGACATTGGGCCTGCTCCTCACCTAATGCAAACTTCGATTAAAACTTCACAGTGTTTCGATTAAACATTAAAGTAGAAGTTTCCTTATTATATTTTGCTTGTTTCTTAAATTCCCAGGGTGGGAACATTGGTGTTACAGAAAATGATTTTCCATTTTCAGCACCATGACACCTCAGAGCTGTTTCTGAGCTGTGAGACTGCAGGTACTTGCACAGCACTGGCTGGGTGAACAGGATTTCCCTTAGCAGAGGGCAGGTGAGCAGGAGAAATCAGACTTCTGGAACCACAACAGCAATCCCCTTATGTTTCCATCTTGCTCAGCTCCAGACAAAAAGTCTTTCCCAACACAAACTGTGAGGGATACTTGTTTTAGTGCAACCTGAGCTGCAGCAGCCTGTCCGGGTGGTGTGGGTGTCTGCTGTGTCTGACACAGGAGGACAGCAGTCTCTCTAAGCCATCTTTCTGTCTCCAGCAGCAGCAGATCCTCTGTCTGGGCAGAGGATCCTGTCTGCAGTGCTGCCTCAGCTGCTGCTTTCAGACAGCCTCAGCTCTCTCCTTCTCATTCTTAATGGTCTGGAGAGGATCAAAGTGGGAGGAGGGGGCAGAAATCTTCTTTATTTGCAATTTTGACATGGCTGCAGTGGTGGACCTTGGTTTTTATGCTCTGTGTTTAAGGCAGGGCATGGTTCCCTTCTGTAAATACTCTGATGCAAAGAGAAACTCTCAGAAAATACATCTTACTGCAGGTGTAGGATGCTTTAAGGTTACCTTGCTAAGCTCCGAGTTTCCAACACAATGCAGTGTATTTCTGAGAGCTGTGGATCAGCACCAAGGGTCTGATCTTCTGTCAGTAGTCTGGTACCTGGTTTTGGATTGTGTAATTAGTTTGGGACACATGGCACAGAACCATAGCCAGAGGACAATATACTGGATTATTTAGATAGCTTGATGTGCCAGGGAGATGAATTTTGTCTCCATTCCTTTCAATCTCGCTCATACACTGGAGGAGCAGGGGAGCAGCTTCAGCAGCTCAAAGCTGGCCTGCTCCAGCTGCCCCAGAAGAGCTCTTGGTTGTGTCAACAGTGGAGACTCAACTCTCTTGGAACCCAGGTCATGAAGGATAGCATGAGGCCGTTTTTTCGGAGTTCTTTCCCTTTTCTGCAATTCCTGAAATATTAATCAGCCTTTTTGAAATAACTGCCATCGTTTTCCAACCAGGGGTGTCTGTGAAGCAGTGCTCCATCGCTGGCCACGATGACACTGCTTGGCACGAGAGGCTGCCAGGTGAGTGAAAGTTGATCTGGAGCTGTGGAGAGAGTGGAAATAATGTGGCCTGGGACATGTGTATGCAATTTGTGCAGATGATTCAAATGAGAGCCATGGCAACTGAGATAAACAGAGGGAGAGATACTGGAAAACCAGCAGTGGCTTCATTTTAATAGCACAGCCTTGATTCCAGACAGCTCAGATGTTTACTAGAAGAGCTTCATCTTCCTGCATCTCTTCCTCCCCACCACCCCCATTGCTCTGCATGCACTTAGTCATGAGATCAGATGGCTGCTTGGATGAAGCACTGCAGGCCAAATTCCACTGTTTCTACTTGAGCAAAAAAAGCCATTGCCTGTCTTCAAATATGGGCTGCAGAATTTCTCTCCCTGTTTGCACACCCAGGATTCAAAGCACCCTCATAAAAATGCATCTTAGAGCTTCCCATGGAACAAAATGAACTTCCTTGAAAGCGTTGTGGGTTATTTGGCCTAGTGCTGAGCTTGGGATGTGCTTTTGCTAGAGGTAAAACTATTGGGACAAGCTCAAAGCCTGTGCTGTCTAAAGGTAAAGCCTAGAATGGAAAGAGCGGAGCAGAGCACACCAGGATTAAAGCACACCACTGCTGCTCTTCCCGTGTGAAGTCAGAGTGAAGCTGGCTGATCTGTGGCTGTTGAATAACAAACAGCTCTTGAGAAGATCAAGTCCAACTTCCATGCCAGGGCTCTGTGGCGTGCTTGGCAGCGGGGCAGTGCTGGTGTGTGGGCTTTGGGCAGGAGAAACCTCAGGCTGCAAGTGGAAACAGCCCAGCGAGAGCAGCAGGCGCCGTGCGCTGTTCCGCCGGGAGAGGGTTGGGAACGAGGACCTGAGTTCTGTCTCCAAGTAAACGATCCTGTGCTTGCTGCCCTGGGTTGTGTAATCTGGCATAGGGCTGCACTTTGGGTATGCTTATCCCAAATTCACCCCCCAGGGGAGCTGCTGGTGATTCACCTCTCTGAATCATAATTCTTGACGCTTTTCTAATCGCTGTCCTTAGTGTGTCCTTGGTTCACGGGCTGCCAATCCAGTCTGATTGGAAGAAAAGAGCTTTCAAGCAGTTTAAAAGTGTGCCAGTTTCCTACACCAATGCATTAATCCCACGTCAAGACTCTGGCTCATTTCTTTTCCTCTGTTGCTTTAAGAGTGAACCAGAAGACACAAAAAAATTAGGGAAAGAAATTTAGTTAGCTGTAGAAATGTGATAAATGACCAGTAATTTGATTGTGAGCAAAAGCATTCCTTGTATGCAGTTTTCAGTTCACAGTTTGTAAAACACCGTGTGTTTGCCTGTTTAGAAAATCTGCTCTTTTTGTTAAGAACTGGCAGGATACTCAATCCTCTCCTTCCAAGATGGTGCAAATACTAATTAAAAAATCTGTATCTAAATAAAGTTGTTTGCATATATTAACACTAGATATCTTTTTCACATATGGTTCAACATAAAACTCCCAATTCTGCACAGAAAATGTGACGCTTTGTATGCCTCTTTTATGAATGACTGACAATCAGGATTAAAGCAAGTTTTGCAGGTACTCTCCAAGTCCTTGTTTTGGAGTAGGAATGGAGCCAGGGCACTGATTTCTGAACTCTTGGCCCATGTGAAGCCATCCTGCACTTCTTAGCACCTACATGCTCCAGTCCTGCTGCCTGCTCTTCTCCTGGTGCCTCCAAGCTCCTCATGTGCTCCATATTCTTGGTTTCAGATATTGCAGTGTTTGTGATAACACTTGTTACTCTGCAGTGTGAGGAAATGAATGTTGGGAGCTCCCTGTGAGGCAGGAATCGGGAACCCTCTGCTAGCAAAAGGCTTTTGCCTTTCTGCCCTAGAGAGTGAAGTGTGAACAGGTTTGTCTTAGACATTTATCTTCCTTTACTTGGCTTGAATGGAATGAGCAGGCTCTCCAGCAAGGAGGCCTTTTCCCTAAGATGTGTGTTACCAATGTTAGTGGAGATGATAAAACAAGACACTCATCTTTCTCTCTGAATTTGTTCTCCACTTCATTATTTACTTTTACATTTTTATGTCACTTCCAGTTCTCTTATCATGGTGAAATCTTTCAGAGAGGATAAAAGCTGAAGACTACAAGCAGAAACTAGAATTTTTCAGCTGCTTTTGCTATCAAGCTGCAAACATCAGTCAGAAGCCCAGTGTTTATTTTGCTTTTGTTACCATTCCTGTATAAAAAAAAAAAAAATTACATAAAAGGGCTGTTTGCTGACTTCCAGTAATTGGGAGAACACAAAGAGCTGAGTGAAGGGATTCAGAAGGAAGAGAAACAGCGTTCAGTTTTGAGTCATGGAAAATGCTTTTCCCAATCCAGTGGTTTTTGCATGCATGTCTCCCCATGGTGGTTTCAGGTCTCTTCACAGAGTCCACCCACGAGCACATATGCTTAACCTGTTGGAGTGTTCCCTAAACGTTCCCTCCTGGAATAGTTTTTCATTCTTTTACCTGCCTGTCCTTGCTGGGAAGATAAAACTGAGAAACTGGGAACCAGCTTGGAAAATTTATTGTGATTCTGAATTTTGAAGGTGCTTTAAAAAAGGTGCAGCTTGAGAGCAGAGGTTTGCACTCAATAATAGAGCTGGAACTACAGTCCCATGGGAATAGGGGCAGAGCTGGATGGGTCAGAGGAAGTGGTGAACCAGTGCTCCTAGGTGTTCTGTCAGGACCAAAATATTTTCCACAGAATTCAGAGTGGAAACTTAAGATTTCCTAGAAGTATTCCCGGGAAGAAGTGGTGCCAGTGATTAATCTGTTTGCAATAAGCATAGGAACTGAAGTTTGCCCCCCTGCTTCATGGAGTGATGCCTGCTCAGTAAGAACACCTAATTCCCATGGTTCTTTGGTGGCCACTTTCTGCCTGGAAATGTTTGGAGCCTGTTTTGAAGCTGTGCAGAAGAGCATGCTTGCGTCATCCAGAAAATGCAGTGAGTCAGTGGAGTCCTGAGGGAGCTGTAACGGCTCAAACAGAAACTTGGAAAATGAAACGGGGATGGATTTAAAGATACAGCATTTGTGGCTGCTGCTCTGTTTAGAGATGGTCTGCACTCATCAGAGGCATTGGTGAGGAAGGGGTTCAGGAAGGACTTTGCTGCTGTGAAATACAAGTGGAGCTTTATGAGTGATCCACCCGGGACAGGGTGTGGAACTGGAAGAGGGTGTTAGGCAAGTTCTCCTTGTCATTATGCTCAGTAATTTGGTATTCAGAGAATCTCCATGAATTCTTCATTGATATGTGTGTTTTGGTATGTTAATGAATAACTTATGGGGATGGACAGGAAGGAAGGTGGGGGCAGCCTCTTGGTTTGGCCCCCACTCCTCCTTTTCCTTAACGTTTTCAACCGCCTTCAGATTTGGGATGGTTTCCACAGCATTACAAGCTGTGTGCTGCCGCAGTGCAGCTGTGTTGGATTGCTCTTGGCCCAGCTCATCTGGCCCAGGAGATGCCCCAGGTCCTGTCACAGAACCCAGTGTGGCCTGGACGTGCCCAGGTCCTTGCTGGGCCGTGTCACCACCGTGGGAGGTTTGCTGTCAGTGCATGCTGCTCTTCCTCCTTGTGTCCACCACAGCTAAACAAAATGGGTATGGGATCCCTCCTTCCTCCAAACCCAGCAGTGATCCACAGCAGGACATTTCAGAGATTAGGTGTACTCTCCTTAAAATGCTTTCAGTTCCTGTTGTAGATGAAATAGCCAAGGTCTGTCATGGTACTGTTGGTGTGTTGGTTGTTTCATTTGAAAGCTTTCAGGGGTGTGAACCACTGTAGTGTTTGGGTGCCTCAAACCCACAGATGAATTCATCTTTATGGTCTGTTTCTGGAGGGAAAAAGTACAAAAAAAAGGGAAAGTGCCCTAGCAGTGAAGTCAAAGACAGTGTCTTGTGCTTACATATTTCCTATTGGTTTTGCTTCAGAACCGAGCCCATTTCCTCATTTACCAGACCACCAGAACAAGGCTGTTCCTCCCAGCAGAGGTAGTAGAGCACAGCAAAAAATCCTGAAAAATCTCCCCTCCAGGCAGACTCTTTGCCTGCTGAGACTGAGTAACTTGAGGTGCTGAACTTTGTGGGTTTATCTGGGCAGGGTAAGAGCATCAAAGTGAGCTGGCCCTTTACAGGTAAGATGAATCTCCAGAGTGACTTTTCTGTAAATAAAAGAACGAGTTTCTGGAGAGCCAAGAATGAAGAAAAATGAGAAAGCGTGGCTTTTCCCATTCATTTGGGTTTTTTTGAGCAGGGGCAGCTCAGTCCCTGGGCTCCCTCAGAGCTATTTTGATGCTTTATTATCGAGAACATAAAAGCATTTTGTGACTGTGATGTGTATGCACCTCAGCATTTCGGTTTAGCTGTTTTATTCAGACTAGGAAAGCTTCATTAGTTCATGCTGATTGAGGAGTGATATGCTCCCCAGCCATCCTAATGCAAATTGATGACTCATTTATATCTTTAAAGTTGAATTTAAATTTCTATAAAATTTTAGACTTAGGCAAGTAATTGCATTACAGTTTTGTGGCTTCTGTGAAAAATCTTTTTTTTTTTTTTTTTTTTTTTGCACCTAAGGCCATATTTCAAACCTGTCACCTCATTCCCATAAAGCAAAGCTATTTCATTACATCACAGCTTTGCAATTTGCCTTCTGATAACTGGCATATACATTTATGTTGGATCCATTAAATACTGTCCACTTACAGAGCTGACAGGCATTAACATGTTAGCATGTAAATATTAATTTTTAAAAAAATTAGAAATGGGTATTCTTTTGGCCTTCTTGCTGGCAGTTTTGTTGAAAACAAATGAATCGTAGTTTTCCCTTCCATCATCATCCTTCTTGGTTTCCAGAAAAAATGATTAATGATCTTTAGCCTTTGCAGCTGCAACATTTGATTGCAGTCTGACTTCACTAGTGATGAATACGGAAATATTTCTGCAGTTAATTGGATGTTATCAAATCCACAGCAGGTGACTAAGACCATACTCAGATGTAGTTGTTGCAATGAGCAAGATCTTTGAGGGCAGGTTTTCCTCTATGGCACTTTACCCTTTTGTATAGTGATACCAGTTCATACTTTCTATTAAATAAATACTTGAGGAGCTTAATGTCCAAGATTTGCTCCATTCCCTTTGCTTTGGAGGAGCTTAGTGCCCAAGATCTGCTCTGTTCCCTTTGCTTTCAGGCACTGAGGTTCCCCTGCTGCTCTGATTAAAGTTAAGTTTCAGATAAGTTGGATGGATTTAGGATGGGAAAGGATCAACATGTATTTGAAACAGTACAATGTGTCAGTCTCATACAAGATGCCCATTTATAGGCTCCACATAAATGTTGAATATTTTAGCTTAGTATTTATCCTTAGCAATGGTCAACCCTCTTTGAATCCCCCTGAATTCCAGCACTAGTGCTCTGTGCTGAAATGACTTAAAACACATTTTTCATGGCTCTGCAGCTTTAAATTGCCTAATTTTTCCTTCTCTGAGCCTCTTCTGTCACCTCTGTTTTGCCAGCAAGTCTTGTGAAAGCAGCATCCCTTGTGATTCAGATCAAATGACTGTCTGGCAGCAGGATGAGGACCCTCCTGTGGGGAGCAATCCAAGGGCAGACCCCCACCCTGGACCCCTCACTGCTTGGGGAGAGGATGCTCTGTCCATGGGGTTGAGCAAACCTTCCTCCCAGCACGCTGGGTAGCACCAGGATTAACAGGAATATTTTCTTAGCACCATCAGCTTGGGAGCTGCGGAGTTAAATTCCTTCCTCAAGCTTTGCCCCCTTGGTAACACCTCCAACACCCTGATTATTCATGTTAAAAACAAAAACAACAAAGGGATAATTGGCCAAATTTTGTAAAATGGCTATTTCTGCACATTCAGCCTCAGATGGCGTTTGACCCTCAATACATATGGTTTCACTTAATGTATTTTGTTTGAACAATCCCTGTTCCTGGAAGTGGTTTCAGAATAGGCTGTTCCTCATTGCTGTTCATGTTTGCTTTTTCTTATGATATTATAAGAAGCTTGAAGAGAGTGGATTCAGAAAAGGGCAGTAATCAGTGTTCACAGGCATTTGTGGAAGCCTTTGTATTTTCCAATTATTATGATGTTGACTCCTCAAGCTTTCAAGACTGAAGTGGTTTGGAGCACTTTTGTTCTCAGGCTGTTGAGCTCCCTGAGCTTCTGTTACTCCTCTCTCTGTGCTAAGAGACCCCAGGGAGTCCCAGCACATTTCTGTGGAACAGCTTTTCATCTGGGATACCTGGTTTTCCTCCCAGCATAGGCTTCTTGGTGCTCCAACACATGAAAACCTCCTTTCTTTTGGATGCAAAGTGTTTCTGTGCAAGGGGAGAAAAAATTGTCTGCTGTGCTTGGAACTATCTCCTTTTCATGTCTGTTAGAATTTCTGCATGTGCAGACATTTCACAGGTGGTGCAGGGTGTGTTGGTGATACTGAGCACACCCTGAGTGAGCTGTGAAAAGCCTTCCTCAGATTTGAATTCAGGAGTCTTAAAATCCTGCCCTGTGCCACAACCACGAGAGGCAGCCCCACTTGATGGAAAGAATGTGAGTGCCCTTGAAGTACATGAGAAGTGTGGTTTCTAAGCTGGAAGTTGGTGTGTTGGGTGTGTTACTGAATGTTTCACATTTGTGTAGTACCTGCTAGCGGTGGGTCCTGATTTGTAATTTGAAGGTTTGTAGTAGTTACATTTGGAAAAAAAAATGGAGATGCCAAGTAAGGTAATTTATTCACAGTGATTGGAGAAATCTAAAGAAGAGTTAGAAATAAAATCATGGCATGTCTGTTCATATTATGAAGCAGAATAGTTAATTTTCCCTTCTTTTATTCCCTATAAATAGTTAATTTTCCCTTATTTATTTTTCCCTAAAATTATCTTTTTCTTAAAATCTAGGCCCTGCTTGGGGGGTTGACAGTGTAAGCAAAAGTGACCCAAGCTATCATCAGGTCTTTCCAAAACAATAACCTGCTAATCCTCCCAGTGACCTTGTGATGTCCTTTATAAACACTTCAGGTAGAATTAAAAAATGAGAGATCACATGGTCTGTGTGTTTTTTTCATTTTATAAATGGTATGTTATGTGGCTTAAAATCCTTTTGTGTCACCTTCTCAATATCCTCTCTTGTCCATGCAGTGCCCTTGCTTCATCCCCCTTGACTCCAGAGCTGCTGAAGATTTCTAGTCCCGATTCTTTCTATGAATGTTCCTCTACTTTGAGATTAATTTTAAAATGGGTTCTCCTGGCACCCAGGCTGCCGTACATGTGGGAGGGAGGGATTAGGAGAACACAGCAGCTCTTTCACCATCTGAAAATCCTCTGGATGTGCAAAGACTGAGCTGAACCAAGGAAGGGAGGAAATCAGGATGTGTGGCCTAACAAAAACCAGTTCACTGATTTTTGCTCTGGGTATTCCTACCTGATGTCAGTTCAAGCCAGAGCCTTCCTTCTCTGATGTTCCAGACTGCTTTTGTTAGGTCACTATTTTTTAGTCTTTATTCTTGTAGTAACTGAATATAACATCTCTAACTTGGTTGGGCAGGCAGAGGAGCTTGTATATCACTGGCATGAGACCTCAGTATGGACTGGCAATCAATGAGAAATAGGAAAAGCTGTGAGTTAAATTACAGAGTTGTGCTATCTTCTGTCTGGAACTTCATGGAACAACCCCAGAATCAGGAGAGGCTTAGAGTGGAGCTACAGAGGAACTTCTTAGTCCAGAAGGTTTCTCACCAAGCTGTGTTTTCTGGGACTGCTGTCTGTATTGCAGCACTGCTGCATATCTGGGTATCTGTCAGCTCTCTAGGAATTTGAGGCATTGCATTCCCTGATCCAGACTGGAGTGCAGCCAGTTACTGGAGGCTGGATGAAGTACTTCCATTTCAGGTGGAAGCACATCTCCCAGCACAGAATAACTGTGGTCTGAGTGTCTCTGAATGATTGATGAAATCCATCTATAGCTGGTCCAGTTCTATATACATATATTTATTTCTTTGGGATTTGTTTGTAGCTGTCTCAGTAGGAAAGGTTGGTAAGATTAAGCTGTTTATATACAACTTGTCAATACAGATGGTTTACTCAGTATTTTGAATTAAGGAACAGCTTTGCTGGCCCCTCATAATGCTAGCACTGTTATTTGTGTGAACATACACTGACGAGACTCTTGACATTCTTGAACTGGGTCACCACATGGTTGGTGAGCACCAGTGCCAGCAAGAGGGAGAAGATGGGAAGGGTGGGACCAAGGCACTCTGTATTTAGATGGGGTTAACTGGCTGAAGACCCTCTCTCTGTGTCAGCACGATTTCTTCCCAGCTCATCTCAGTGTTTGTCTGTAGCACTTTCCTGCTTCCCTCCCTGCTGCTCCATTGTGCAGCTTTTCAGAGCAGTCACAGGTGTTTTAGTTTTGTGTTTGTTTAAATATTTGTGCACATCCTCAAGATCCTTGTCTCTCCCTGAGCAGTGAAGTGACTCAGCTGAGCCTGACAAGACAGAAGTGTCTAGCTCACCCTTTGGAGCAGGGTGGGATGGCTTGGAGGGTGCCAGTGCCTGTTACTCCTTGATACTTGGCACTCCTCCCTATTTTCTGTCTGGTATGTGGGCAGACAGAGTCAGCTCAGACCACATGTAACATATCTGCTCTGGGAATAGCTCTGATTAATGATGGGCAGGTAAAGAGGAAGCGAAGAGTAAGGAACTTGTGTGGTTACTGGAGATCAGTAGCACTGATTTCTTTTTTACACCTTCCTTTATCTTTCCACTTTTGCCTGGAAAGGCAGAAAACATGCAGAGGAATTGCACTGTCTCGTGCCATTTTCTAAATCTATATTTAGATATGACAAGCATGATTAAGCATACAAAAAAACTAATCCTGGAAGAGCTTAGCTTAATAACTTTCGCCCCTTATGAATTCAGCATCAGTCTTTTGCTTTGTTTTAATGGTGCAACCCAGGGACAATGTTCTCTAGTTTTTTCAAAAAAATCCAAATTAAAATGCTTCTTTCAATGTGTTTTTATGTTTAGGAATTGGAATAGAGTGTTCAACCTTTGTGAGAGTTTAGCACTTGAACTGCATCCATCTGTGCTCAGGAGTGCATGAGTAAATTAGAGACCCTTTTCCTGCATCCCTGCTCCAGTTGGACCAGGACAGAGGTGCATATATACATTTTGATTTTGTCTTTCCTCATGGTGAAGTAGCTTTTTTCTGTCTGAAGTTTCTTCCTGTCGGCCCCAGCCTTCAGGAAAAAATACTGGTCCTGCCTTTACGTCATAGTCCCAGCAGGACTCTTAAAACTTCTTATATTGTGTCCTGACAACAAAATAAAATGCTGAACTGTTTGGAGGGAACCATTGCTGCAGGCAGTTCTAATTAACTGGAAGCTTTTCCTTTCTGGGAGCATATATTTACTTTCTTACACTGGGAATAATAAGCAATTAGTGCTAAGGAGCACCAGGCACTTACCTGCACATCTAAGGGAGGCTGAGAGTAGATCCTGAGGGTGGATAAGTAGAGTAATTCAAATCAAGTGACTGTAGATGGCTTTATATAGTGGGTTTTATGCTTATATGGATGCTTTTTTATTTCTATAGTTACAAAGGGCTTCTACTACTTTCTCAAAATAATATGTATTCCCCTGTGGATGAATTAGCGACGTCTGGAATTCCTGAGCAGAAGGCACTGGAGTTTGGGGCTTTGGGTTGGGTTTTTGAGGTTTTTGTCCCTTGTTTAAAAAAAAAAAAAAAATTAAAAAAATATCTAAAAAGCACACTCATTTCAGTGTCAAAATATCTGTATGTTATAAAGGTTTCTGCCCATTGATATTGATAGTGTTCAAAGGCACTAGCTATCTAGGATTAGATCCCTAGAGAAAAATGATATCTGCAATCAAATTTATCCCATTCTCTTGTGGCTATGTGCGTGTGTTACTTGCCATTTTCTGCATTTCCATAAATTAGGATAATCTTTGCTGAATTCAGTGCTGAAAAAGCTTGGGTGAGTGAGTACAGAAATGATGTGTGGCCAGGAAGGGAACCTTCACCTGCCCTGAAATGGCTGTGAAAATGTCAGTACTGCTGCGAGACCTCCTTTGTGTGATCAACTTCAGGGCAAAGGAATTGAATTGCTCCTCGGTTTGATGGATGATTTGTTTATTTGTGCATCATTATTTGCTCCACGTGGCTTTTATCAGTTTGCTTTTCAAGTCCTTTGGTGATCCCCACACCTGTGGCAGCAGCAGGACACATCCATAGATGCGTGCCCCAGCCTAAACTCTCCAGCTGGGAGAGACAAAGCAGCACAACCACTTTGCCTGGGTGGGGAGAGCCAGAGGGAAAAAGGAGATGCAGCTGGTCCCATCACTGGAATTCCACAGCTGATGCACAGAAGGTTTTCCACGCTGGCCAGGGCTCAGGGGCTCAGGACAGGTCGGTGTTCCCGCAGGGAATGGCGAGGTGAGGGCATGGATTGGGTTTGTGTTTGCAGCCAGCCCTGGATAAACCTCTCCTCCTCCATGTTCTCCTAATCCCTGCTGGGTCTCATGCGGCAGTGGTTCAGTAATACTTGTTTTCTTTTCTTCTTCTCCCCTTCCACCCCCTCCTCATGTGTAATTTGATCTCCGAGGCCTGCTCTTCTGCTTTGGCAGATTTTTCAGCTCTTGAATGGAAGAAATTAACCACTTAGTTACTGCCAGGACTAACCCCTGTTCACTGGTCCCTCTGGCTCTTCCTGCAGACCTGCTCAGACTTACCCAAGAAAAGCCCACAAAGTCATCAGCTCTGAGCTCCCCGTTTAACCTCTTCTCTTACCTTTACTTTTTCATCTGCTTTTCCTTGCCTTTTCATTTAAAAGAAATACAGAAATGCTCCCACTCATGATCTGAGTCAGTATTTGGCAAAGATACTTCTCTAAAATTTGTTTGCTGGTCCTTTCCAAGCATGTATGTTTTCTGATTGCATCCTGGCTGTCTGTGATTCCTCCCTTCCCTGGCCTGGCAGAAAATACTGAACTTCAGCAGGATCCCTAAACTGATGGAATTCTACCTAATGCACAAGAACTTCCAGTCCCTGCTCCCTCTTTCGCAACCTTAATAAACTGCCTGAACAATGGAAGTTCAGTCATTAATAGTCACTAGGAATTTATGCCATTTTTGTGTCTTTAAGGTACACTGCTATTTTTTTTTCACATCTGAAAAGTGCAAGAAGTTTCTTTTGTTTCTTTTTTTTTTTTCCTTTGACTGCAGATGTTTCATAAAGTATTCAGTGGAAGAGGCCCAAAACTTTTTCAGTGATGGGTGATGAGCCCCTTTGGACTTGAATTTAACCTTGCAGGCTTCAAATGATAATACTCCAAGTAATTCCCTGGAGAGCTCATGACCCGTCTTGTAAGTTTTTACATGAGTACAGTGAATACATATCACCATTGCAGGAATTTAGTAGTACCTTCTGCTTTGTTACTACCTTAAAAAAATAAGGATTCTGCTCTGTTGCTTGAAAGGAATTTCAAATAGTTGAACATTCCATCTCTGAAATCCCACCACTTCCCAGGCACCTCCTTCACTCATGAAAATTGCAAATAACAAACATCTGTTAAATCAAGGAGAAAAACCAACAAATGCACATGCTTTATTGCAAAATCCTTGGCTATTCTGTTGATGTGTACAGTGGACTTTTTGTAACCTGGCTTTTCTTGGTTTTTTTGGTTTTTTTTTAAGTTTCTACTGATGAGAGTGGGACTTAGTAAGTCCAGGTATCAGAAGTGTTTAATATCTCCCTGTACATGCAGTTACCTCTCTGTCCTCTTACAGAGCTATTCCAGCTGTGCTGGATGGTGACTGAAGGAAAAAAAACACTCTTTGCCCTCAGGTGTTAACTTGCCTTTGTTTGTGGGGTTTTTTAATTTTATTTACAATAATACCTGTTGTGGAATGGTCTGAGTAGTAGCAAGAGGCTTTTGTTTTTAACATGCTGTTTTAACTAGCTGTTGTAAACATGTCAGCTGGATCTTGAGAAGAGCTTAAACAGGAAGGTAGAACAGTGGTCTCTAAAAATGTTTTGTGTGTGAATTGGAAAAGGAGAGACAGAGGTTTCTACATAAAAATCTGGGGGAGAGACACTGGCAGCACTGGTGGAGTGGTTCCAAGTTAGGGCAGTGGTGGAGAAAGGCTGGCATTTACACACATCTCTGGCACAAAGGTTCATCTGGGCAGAGTGGTAAAACCACTTGAGCCCTGTTTATCTGGGTGTGCATTCCTAATGCCAGTGGTATTATGGATTCCTAGAGCTCACCAAATAAGTGGTAGTCGTAGATCCCTCAGTATCCTGGTTGCCTGGGCTTTCTCCTGTGGAAAATCTCACTTGGAGATCTTACCAGGCTGATGTAGAGCACGTTTTGTGTGAAAACAACAGCAAGGACTTTTCCCACCCTCTCCTCATTACATGGCAGATATTACAAATAAATCCCAAATGTCACTGCCTTCTTGTGTAGTGCTGTCATAGCCAAGGAAGTGAAGAACCTTGGAGTATCCTGGAAGACTTGTTTTCACTTGTCCTTTGGAGTAGCTACAAGGTGTCTGAACAATCACTTGAGACTAAGAGGTGATCCACTCAGGAGACAGTTGTTTAAATCTGAGGTGGCTGGGTGTGGGATGTGCACTCACCTCTAACCCTGCCAACCCTGGGCTCACTTTCTGCCGCGCTTTCTTTGGCAGAAGGAATTTCTCTACCATAACAAAGCTCTCATGACTCAACGTGCTCGACTCACTGAAGTTGTTGTATTCACTGCAAACAGCTCTACAAGACTCCAACAGAATTTTTGTGCTGCACATGCCAAGAAGGTAGAGTTGAGTAGCCAGGATTTGAAAGCTGCTCGTACTCTCTGTCTGGTAGATAGCACTGTCTTCCCAAACATTTGGCACTTTGTATCTAAGAGTGGATGAAGTTGTTTAACAGTGGAGGATCTGAAAATCCAAAGGAAAGCTGGAACCTGTCAGACAAAGCAGGACTAACCCCCAAGAAAACAGGCAGTGCTACATTTGCTGTCGGATCAAAGCCCAGCTTTGTTACAGCTCCATCTGTAGCACATGCTGTGGTCATTCATGGATTTCAACATCAGCTTCTTTGATTATTTGCATATACACATACACACACACATTTTTTATCAGGTAATGGTGTTAGGATGTGTTATTCCACTATGTGAAAAATGCCATCAGAAGAGAGCTGTGTAGCATGGGAGTGTTCTGTGGCATGGGCATGTTTTTAATCCTAAAGACAGTGACCTATGAATGTGCCAAATCACATACAGTCTTACCACTTACTAAGAAAAATGCATCTCATAAATGATGTGATTCTACATTTTGTTGCTCTAGAGACAAAAGAACTGTTTTACAGCTGGCACTGAATTAGTCTTTATCGTGGGGAAATTCTCATCTGCATTTATAGAAGCAAAAGATAAGGCACAGGTAACTTTAACTGTTAGCAAGAATTTGCTCTTTTTCTGGCACACTTGTTTACTCCTTTGCTTTAACCACTAGTTTGAGATACTTCTATTTCAAGTGACTTTTCCCATCCCAAATCAGCTGAATATGCCTATCAAAAAATGCCCAAACTTAAGGACTTGAAACTCTGTTAACTTTCCATGTTTCAGAAGAGGATTTTATAACAAAATTGAGCTCAGATTTTAAATGGGTGACAAACACTCAAGCTGTTTTTAACAGTATCGCAACAAAATTCACTCCAGCTGCTAACACGTGAGATCATGCCAAAACTCACTTTCTGTTCATGCAGTCCAGTCCTTTTGCTGCTGCTGTCATGTGTGTGTGTGATCATTCTCTTTTGGATAAAAATCTGTCCTCAAACTCTGGGTAGCATTAAGAATGTAAAGAATAAATATCTGTCTGCTAGAAGCAGCTCAAACACAAAGGCAGTTGGTTAAATAGGTTTATGCTCTTGTAGGAGCATGAACAATAAAGGCTAATGGATACTGGATTGCATTAATGAGAGCAGAGCCAGCAGGTCGAGGGAAGTGATTATTTCCCTCTTTTTGGCTCTTGTGAAGCCACATCTGGAGCTCCTTCCCCTGTAGCAGATGCCGAGACCCTGGAGGGAGCCTGGCGGGGGCTGGAGCCAGCACTGCCCCCTGGGACCGAGGGAGAGAGGGGGTGGAAGGGGTCCCAGAGCTTTCATAACCACCCCACTGGTGGCTGGAAAGACTCTTCTCAGAGGTGCACAGCAAAAGGGGGACAGGCAACACTTAAAAGTTGCAACAAGGCAAAGCTGGGTGGGTATGAGAGGATAAAAAGGGTTTAACTGCCCAGCAGAGTCAGTTAAAGTTTAGCTGCATAGAGCCTGGAAAATCCTGATGTAGGGAGATAGCCTCCCTCGGAGCAGGAGCTGGAACTGGAGGCTTTCTGAGCCTGCTCCCAACCAAATTGTTTTGCCATTCTGCAGCAGAGAGCCTGAGTTGAAGGCTGCATCAGTCATTGTAGTCCAGAAATCTGCACATGTTTCATGACTGATCTTGTTCTAAGATGTGTATGACAAACAAATGTGAGAGGGATTTATAGCTGACAGCAGTAAGAGTGGCAGAGGTTGTGTGACACTACCACTATGGCTTTTATTTCTGTATCAGCAGTTAATTTCATGGCATTCAGGAATGGCAGAGGGTATTTGCTCAAAGTATTTACAGCCCAGTTTGCCATGACACAAAAGAGGAAATGTTGAAGGATGATGTTTGTAGCACAGGGACCACACAAGCGTGTCTGCCTGGAAGCATAAAGGGAATTAATTTGTTTATCTACAGAGGAAGTTATCCCGGATAGCTCTTTGTGTTTAACTCCCCAAGTGGATGTGTTTCTCCTACAGTGAGGTTCTTCTGCAAGCGGGTTAATTTAATTTGAGATGAGGCATTCTTCTTCAGGAATAAGAACCCCAGGAGTTCATCAGAAATGTAATCCGCATTAATTCTGCTGGCACTCATTGTATTAACCTTAATTGTAATGGCTGGGTGGTGTTCGTGGGGGGCAGCCTTTGTACTGCAGGGAATGCTTTGGGGATTCTGAGTTCCTACAGCTGCAGGAGAAGCGGGATAGGGATGGGGATGCTCATCTCATGGAAAAGAAGTTGTGTGCAGGATGCTTGATCTGCTCTTAAAACCTCATTTCATCCTGGTTCCCTAAACATGACACTGGGCTGAAACATGTGAGGACTGAGCTCCTCCTGTGATTTATGTAACCTTTCTCCTCCACATCTGTGTTTAACTCCTCTTTTTTTTTCCTGGTGTTTTTTTTTTTTTTCTCCCCCAATGCAGTTGCATACAAGTTCCCTGTTAGGCAGGCAGGGAACAAGTAGATAGGTGTTGGTTTCTCTTAAACTCTGGTGCTTCCATAAAATAGAAATTCTCCAGAAGTGGAGGGAGGATGGGATAGAGTGGGGAGAACTGTATTGTTGTTTTCCCAATGTCCATGCAGGCTGCCAGCAGTGGGGATGGGAGCCTCAGCTCTTTGCTGAACTGCCTGAATTGGGGAAATGTTGAAGTTCTCTGTTTTCTGGTGTATTAAATGGGAATATCCATGTTCATGTTTTCTGAGAAAAAGGTGAAAGCACTGTGAACATCACACTGTCTTTACTGTTATTTCTTTGCTAGAAATGGGACTTGTGGTATTTAAAAAAAAAAAAAAAGGCAAATGCTCTTATTGTCTTATTGCAGTTCAGTATGGGTTGAGAGATCAAGGATTTTTTTCCCAGCTGTCTTTCATGTTTTTACCCCATGGATCAGAAGACTGAGGCAAAGTGACGCTGTAAAATAATGTTTAAAGAGTCTGAGCAATGTTTGCTGTTTTGGAGGCACAGACCTCAGATGCTGGAAGCTTGCAGAGTTTCCCCTAAAGTATTCAATGTTTGAAAACGTTGGAGGGCAAAAGAGCACAAGCACTAGTCAGAAACCTTGCCAAAATAAACTGTCAGATGTGAAGGCAAATTTTCAGGGACAAAAATGAAGATTTGCTGCTCTGTTGACTCTGTGTGTGACACACCAAGGGGCTAGACACATTGTGGGATGGCTGGGATCAGCTTCCCAGACCGTTTTCCTCAAGCTTTATGTTTTGCACCCCTAATGAACTCTGCACCTCTTGCTCCAAGCAGCAAAAGCACCCCAAGCTTTGGGAGGTGAAAAAGGATTTTTGAGTGGAAACAATGCAGTTGTATACGTACCCAATATGCTATCTCCTTTAGAGAGAGAGAGATAGGTAGGTAGGTAGACTATTTTACCTATATATATATGTATATAGGTATATATATAGGTAGACTATTTTACCTATATATATATATAGGTATATATATAGGTAGACTATTTTACCTATATATATATGTATATAGGTGTATATATATAGGTAGACTATTTTACCTATATATATATATAACAAAAATGATGTTTGTTTAAATGGGACACACAGAATAATGCCAGAAAACAACCTATAAAAAATACATAAGCAGAGATCATTAATTGATGTGTAGCCTTGAGAAACACGCAGGGAAAAAGAACAGTAGGTAGTGTGAGAGTGAAAACTTTTGGGCCCTTGAGCCAGAGGAGCAGCAGTAACCGCATGAGCCGAAACCTGAATCGCTGTGCCTGTAACTAGCACAGAGACTCTAAGAGAGGATCCCTGGGCAGGAGCTGCAGCTCCCCCGCTGTTTTTTGCCGGGTTACAAATGAGCACGGCTCTCGGCTTGCCTCCGGCCGCTGCCGGCGCGGTGTTGGAGCAGCCCCTTCACGGGCTGTGAAATGAGGCGCTTTGAATCCTTTGCCGAGCGCCCGCGGTTCCCCGGGCCGCTCGGCCGCGCACGGAGCGCCACCATCCCGCCTTTCCTCCGCTTTCCCAAACCTGTTGGTTTCCCCCTCGGCCTCCTCGGCGCTGGGAGAGGCGCAGGCAGGAGGAGGTTAAGGAGCGAGGGCGTTGCTGGATGCCTGATGTCATGGAGGCCGGCGGCGGCGGAGTGAGGGGCCCTTTGTTGGCAGCGGAGCCCCAGCAGCGCCCGGCGGCTGCCGCGCACGGCCGGCACCGCTGACTCTGCCCAACTTAGTTTGCTTCGTTTTTTTTTTTTTCTTCTTACTGCTTTTATTCTTTTTCCTTTTATTCTTCCTCGCCCATCCCCCGCCTCCCTTCCTCTCTCTCCCGCCAAAAAGAGTTGGGAAGGAGGGAAGATGGCTGGAGTTAACTCCCCGGGAGAGGAGGTGCGGGGCCCCTGCATTTTCCGCCTCTCGGGCTCGCCCTTGTAATGCTTTTCGGAGAGCTGGATTTCGTCGAATTTTCCTGGATGTTTTGTTTTAGGCTTCTCCTGGATATGTTGTTTTAGACTTTTTTTAGACTTTTACCGGATCTTTTTAGACTTCTAACGGATAGCTCCACACAGAAAAGCTGAAGGAGGGGGGGAAGGGAAAACAGACAGCCGAAGCCAAACTCTAACAAATGAAAATGTTGGAGATTTGCTTGAAATTGGTGGGTTGCAAATCGAAGAAGGGGCTTTCCTCCTCCTCCAGCTGCTACCTGGAAGGTGAGTACCCAGAGGGACCGGGGTTGGGACATACTCCCGGGGGGCACATCCCGATCCCACCATCCCGAACACGAGTTTTATCCCGTTTTATCCCTGGATTGCAAGCTGAGGCCAGGTTTGGGGGGATGTTTGGAGCTGGCCACGTTCAGGCTGGGCTTTCCCGTGCGGGGGTGAAGAAGCGAGCGGTGTCGGCGGCGTGCGGACCCAGGTGCCTTTCATTAATGCAGTTACAGAGGCAGCGCGGCTCTACCATTTATGGTTGTAAAATGTCAAGTGATCTTATTGCCGAGCTCATAAACAAATCCCTATCTTCAGGCCTCAGCTTTATGATTTTTTTTTTCGCGAGGAGGCGGGGGGGAATCTTCCTTATTTTGGACGTGAAAAACCCAACGCCATACTCAAGAAGAAAATTTAGATGAGTCCATCGGTAAAATATTTTCAGCATGCGTTAATACGTAACGCCTTGGTCGATTTTGGTTATCCCCCTTCTTAGCGTGCTTTCCACAGGCATTCATTTAACTGAATTTTCTTGCATGTTTGCTTTTAAAAAGTGATTTTTGAGTCACACCCGTGGTTACTTGCACACAGTGAGATGTTAAACATATGGAGTCAACTGGTTTGGATGGAAAGCTTGGGCGACAGAGGCTCCGCACTGGGCAGGGGGGACTTTGGGCCGAGGTCTTGCTTGGTGTGACCTCAAGCAGGATTTTCACCCTGACATGGCTTCACACCCTGCCTGGAACAGCCTTGTGGTCCCTCCGTTCAGCCTCTTCACTGCACTCCCAGCGCTGTGTCCATCCCACAGGTCCAGGCTCCTTCAACTTCTTTTGTGTTGCTGGATGTTGTTCCAGTAAAAATAATCCTCCTGCCAGGAGGACCGTGCTAACTCATCAAATCAGAGGCACAGAAGGCAGCAGCTGATTTCCAGGGGCCTATCGCAAGTCGCTGTTGCTCAACTCTCAAATATTCAGTGCAGAAACGGCCCTTGGAAATTCATGGGTTAGGAATCTCAAAATCTACAAATGGCTGCTCGTGGCAAACTCACTTGAAGACGTTTTGGATCCAGAGTCTGTATTTATTGGATACATTCAGTGACTCTGAGGAATTTTCTGTTCTCTAAAATCAAAGAAGAGTATCCAGAGGACTTTTTCTGCTTATTTAAAGTTTCAGAAACCAAATGGTGGGCAGATGCATGAATAATTTTGATGGTTTTATGTGACTGAATTCTTCTGCGATCTTTTAAGTATACAAAGCCTCTGTCTGTGTCCCCTGCCTCTGGTATTGCTCAGGGTGTGTGTGGAGAAGGAGCCCCAAGCTGTGCTGGGCCTCCTGTCTGTGCTGCTGGATCTTTCAACACAGCCCTGGGAGAGCAGGCAGAGCATCTGGGGCCTCATTTCCCTCTGCAGAAATGAATGCTGAAGGATGATGTTACAAGGGTGTTGCCCTGACTCTTTTTGCAAGTTTTCTCTTTTGTGTTCCTTACTCCCCCCCTCCCCAATTTGCAATGCAATTTCATAATAGGATTAGAGCATGGTTTGACTTGGCTGTATAGGCAGGATGAGTTAAGAACGTTGGACACAATTAATATTGTAGTATTTCCACCTTCTGCTTCCCCAAGACTGTGGTTGTGTATTTTTTTTTTATGATGGAATGGGAAATGCATGTTGAAACGACTTTTACTCGATCTCAAGGTAGCTCAGTCTCACTTCTCAGCTCAGCATGGGGCAAACCCAAAGCCAGTGTCAGAGCTGATGTTAAAGGTGTACAAATGTGGCAACTGCAACCTTAATGTGGCAGTCGGGACATAGACAGCCCAGAACCCCCATAATTGATTGGGGAGCTCCTGGAGAGCAGAGTGAGATACTCATCTGAGGAAAAAGAAGTTTAAAAAAGCAAGATTTTCTGTTACTCCTTTCTAAAGCTGAATGTCTTCCTGGGCAGCTTGCTTATAAACATTACTATAAGGTTGAAATAATTTTTGAGGACTCCTCCAAAGGAATGGTGGTGGCTCCCAAACTCCTGAATTCCAAGAGCACAAGTGAAATCCATTTGCTTGTGTTGCCCTTAAGAATGTAACAAGTTTTTACATATGGGTTTGTTATTTTAAGCTTGGCAGATCATGAGAAGGGGGCAGAGTTGTGTCAAGGGTCAGAAACTCTGGATCATTGCTCCTGGATCGCTGTGAACAGCCTGTGATGGCCGGTCCATTTCCATGCACATCCCTCAGCCTCAGAAAGAATTAATGAGATGATGGTGATATCATTGGAGGATTTAACTCTGCTGTTGTTATTTTAGTTGCATGGAAAGCTGAAAGTTTCTTTACTGTAATAGATTTGGAAACCTTAAACATAAGTGCTTAAAGGCTGAAAGGTCCATTAGGTGCTTGGAAAACCAGTCGCAGCCAGAAGGATAGATGAAATTTTACTTAATTCCTTATTTTTGTATTCATATGTTAACAGAAATAATTCAGTTCTTGGTTGATGAGTAGCGTGGGATGTAACAAAATCAAGTCTATTTGTTGTATTTTCAAACACACTTTTGGAGAATATTGTGCTGAGTCTGGATTTGCTGTAAGAGGCTGATTTGGTGTCAGGCACGTGTGTAGGTGTATGTGTCCTTTGACCAAGTAATCAGAAATGTGGTTTTCTTTTCATGGTGGTCCCTTCTGAAAGGCTTTTATGCTCTGTTAGTTTGCAGGAACGAGGGTTGTTTGGAGATGCTCTGTGTGTGGTGTGGAGGGCTGGCAGGTGCTGTGGCCCATGGCTGTGTGCTGCTGTGCAAGGCCAGACTGTCCTGCTCCCTGGAAAAGCTGAAATCTTCTCTTAACTTGATCAAAAATAAGTTCAAACTGGTTCTAACAATGACTGAGTTTTCATATTGATGTTTGAGCTGGGCATTTCTTTGCCCTCATTTCTATTCCCACTAGTAAATATTATTTTAAAATGTGACAGATTTGAATTTCTCTCATCTGCTTTCTCCTGTCTGCCTTTGCCAAAGTGAATAATTCCTCACCCACAACACACCAAGAAAGGGTAAAGAGTAGAAGGGAAGAGGCACAGCGAGTACTGCTGCCAATCTGATCAGGAAAACAGAATGTGTCCATGTCCCAAATAGGGGCTGGAGTAGTCTTGCTGCCTTTTTGGGCTTGGCTCTACCACTGAAAGGCAAAAGCCTTGTTTAAAACCTATCAGCATTCTCTGTGAAGTTGAAAAAAAAACATTTTGGGGGTACTAATAAAGTCCTTTTGTTTTCTAACTGAAAAGACTCCTGACCTGCCAGCTGTCAGACTGACTCTTTTTTTTTTTTTCCCCCTCTTTCTAATTTATTTCTTTTAGTATGTCTTGTTACAGCTAGAGTAGACAAGCCTGGGGAGGAGCAGCAGCCTGTACCAATTGCCCTGTTCCTGGAGAGGGATTTTTGTAACACATTTGGGCACGTATTAAGCCAGACCTAAATTGGCAGCACAGTGACTCGTCTGCTCCAGTGTCCCTGGGATCAGCATGCAGGGCTTTGGTCACCCTGCTAGGGAGAGCAAATGCATTAACCTGGAGTTGCTGCCTCCCTTCTGTGTTTCCTCTCTTCCTTGGCTATTTTCTGCTCCTCACCTCATGGCCTGTCATCTACCACCACTCAGTAGAGTTCTTGCCGTTATCCACATTTCTGGCTTAGTAGTGGCTTCTTGGTTATGTGCTTGTTCCAGTGGTTCTTACTTGTTCAAAAATCTGGTTGATGGTGCTTGCTGCAGTTTCCCATGAGATGTAGTGAGGAAAAGGATTATTATTCCACAGGAAAAGTTGTAACTGGTTTGAGGCCTAAAACTGATCATCCACAGATATGTCAGTCCTTTCCTGAGCAGTGTGTGGGGCTGCTTAGTAAAACAAGGAAACATAACAGTAAATCTTGACGAGTCTTGCTTGGTGCTTTCCCTGCCCAGGGCTCAGAATCAGGCAGACTTTCCTACTTCTGTTCCTTCATGAAGGAAACAGAACCAAAAGCCATAAAAGTGAAGTTGTCAGAAATACTGAAGTGTCATTGAAGTTCACTTGAATCTAGTTACTCTTTCCTCTTCTCCCAGACATTATTGTCTAAGGTCAGGCAGGACTCAGTGGCAGATTTGGGAGTAAAGTTGAGATTTCTGCCATACCCACTGTTCCACTCCATCCATCTACAGCTGTGATTAGCTGGCTGGAGAAAGATGATGTTTGCCATGTCACTAAGGGGTTATAAATGGAGTAAACTCAGTGAATGAGTTCAGGTAGAACCTACAAGTCTGTGTAAGGCTGAACTTGATGAAAAACCCATCAGAACAACTCACAAACAAACCAACAAAACAAAAAATGGCATTAAAAGCCCCAAAATTATGGAATCATCTCTTGGAGGAGTGGCCCAGCTCAGGGGAGTGGACTGGATCAGTTTCTGCACTGCTTCATCTCTGTGTATAAATACACAATGTTTAAAAAGTAGTATTTATCCTCATGCTGGCTCTAAGAAGGTGGACTTCCCAAATACCAGCCAAGAGCAGGAAAACCAGCAATTGCCATTGTTGCAGAAGGGGCTGTGGCCTGGGCTGTGCAGTGGATAACAGGAGGGGCTGAGCCTGATCTCACTGGAGGGATGAGTCTGAAATAAAACATGAATCCCTCCTTCTTTTTGGAAAGATCTGCTTTACAGGTTCTTTAATTTTATGTTTAAATCCATATTCCATCAGGCATATGGAATCTGTGAGGGCCACTAAGGAAGAATACTCAGGCAAAGAGGCAGCTGCTCCATCATATGTGCTCAGAGTGGGAAACATTTGGAAGTATTAAATCTGCATTGCTATTCTGCCATTTATCATAATTTCTTCCAGGAGAAAAGGAGAGTAGAGGGAATGTAAGGAAAGGAGAAGGCTTAGCTGGCATGTGCTGTGCCTCCAAAGAGATTACTAGATGTGTTTTGCACTCCCTTGCTCTACAAACCTTGTGGAAAAAATGCCAGCACAGTTTGTAAGCCCACAGGATGTTTGTTTTGTAGGGAGACAGGAGGTCTCCTCCTTCCCTCGGGAGTGCCTCTCAGTCAGCTCTGGAGGAGCCAAGTGTAATTCTGTGCTCCTGCCTGTTTTCCAGCCCTTCCCTTACATTGTGAAGGAAATTTGCTTGCGTTGATCTAGACCAGAATTGTTCATATCTGAGAAGTTCTCACACAGCCCCTAACCATGATTCATGGCTTTGTATGAACAGTAATGAGTAGGAGATAGTTACACTTACGAAACCTTTTAGTGTGCAAGCATAAATACCTTCTGGGAAGGACTTAATTTAGGGGGGAAATGATGACATTCTTATGGCTATTGCCTCAAAATACAAGCTGCTGTTGTCTTATTTCAAAGTCTGCACCGCTTTAATTAAGAGTCATCATTTAATTGATGTTAGTGGAGAACTGAGTTACAGTGCTGCTTTAGGACTCCTATCAGGAACCCAGGTGTTATCCAGAGCAGAGTAATAAATTGCAGCCTTGCTGGGATGCAGCACAAGACAAAGTGGATGTGTGGAAGGAACGACAGCCCAGCGATAACAGATTGAATTACGCTCGCTTCCTGCCCCATCACCGTGCCAGGATGGCCTCCTGTAGGTACAGCAGCCAGGCTGATTTATTAGGAGGAATCTGGCCCACTGAAGATCTCAGCAGTGCTGTAAAATTGTAGTTAAAACCAGCAGTAGGAGGTGAAGAAGCTGTGTGTTGAAAAAGACTCTCGATATGTAGGAACAGCAATGTCTAATTCCTGCTCTGAAGGACTGGAATGTCTGGGCAGATTTGCTGGAGAATAGCTCAGAGGGATAAACGCTGCTGACAGCCGGCTGTACGTGGCTCCCAGATGGACATGTCCTGTCTGCTTCTCTCGCTTCATGGTTTTGTATCCTCAGTCTGCTGACAGTCTCTCTTGGGGCCCAGACCTTTAAAAGTGTGTTTTGTCACGGTCTATCAAGCTTCTGCTACACTCGGGTCACCACAATTCTGCTCTTTCCTTTACTCTCTACTCTGTGTTGACTCAGGGCCTCATCCTCCCTTTCTGGACACTCTTCAAGCTTCATTCACCACCTTCCCCACCTCATTTCTTAACTTGGGGTTCCTACCTTCTGGAAAAACCAGCCCTGCTCAGCCTAAGAGTTGTCTGGCACGTCCCCATCGTGGTCTCCTGCTCAGCACGTTCACACACAGCCCGCACCTCTGTTGGGGTGCCTCCCAGGAGGGTCAGACTGGGAGAGACAGAGGGTGTGAGCATCCTCTGATTTCACTGGGAGACCGGTGTGGTTTTCCAGCATAGCAGATTCTTGTGTGTGTGTGTTTAACAGCCCTTGCTCCTGCAGGTCTTTGGTGTTGCAGGTGTTATCACTGAGTCAGTGTCTGTAGGAATGTCGTCAAGCAAAGCCAGCCTTGGGACTTGTGGTATTTAACTCGTGGGTGTTGCCGCACTCGTGGGTGTTGTTGGCGCTGGCACGGTGTTGTCTCACAGCTGAATCAAAGCACATACCTTGGCATCTGTGTGTAGTGAGTCAGTCCCAGCCTCACCACGGCCTGGGCACGAGGGAGGGATTCTTGTGGAGCGCTTGGCTTTGCTCCCACATCTCCATCCCTGTTTGTGCCTGAGCCATCCTCACTGGGCTGCGATGTGTTGGAGTTGGAGGGGAGCCTGCCTTGGATTTCCTGCCTTCCTGTCGAATTAGTGCCCCGTGTGGGAGGCATTTTCCTTCCTAACAGAGGTTATGGTCCATCCCACGGAGCAGCGAGTGCTGGTTTGTCCCATATTTGGGGGAGAGCATCACAGCATTGCTGCTTGCTGAGGATGTGTGTCTGCCACCTGTCTGTTCCAGGTGTTCACTGGTGGTTTAACTCCTTGGAGTATCTCCCATCACTGTAGTGCCCTGTGTTTGATAAGGGAGCTTAATGGGCTTCAAAGCATTTTCATGGTAAAATGATTATAGCTTAATTTCTGAAAGTGGATTTTCTGTTTCTTGTCTCATTGAGGGAAACCCAGGCTATTAAAATATATTCTCCTGCAGGACACAGGAAGAGGAAGCCACGATGTCAAGGTGCTTTAAAATAACCCCCCAACACACTACCACTTTTTCTGACTGTGGAATCATTTCGAAAGTGGAATTATTTAACTGCTCTGATTCACTATGGAAATATATCTCCCTGCAGTTACAGTTTGGCTAGGAAAACAGGCCTAGCAGTGTCTGTATTTGCTATTTTGCTCACATACATCATATACATTTTCCAAGGAATACAGTAGTATTGATGTACATAAATAACCACCCAGAGAGCCTTTACCAGTAGTCACCTGACCAAGACATCAAGGATGCCAGATTGTCTTTGGGTAAATAGTGGCCAGCACTACTATTTGCACTTTCACTATCAAAAATGATATTAGAAAATAATGTGCATTGTTATGATTTGTAGGGTTGAATTTTGGGGGGTTGGTGGGATTTTTTTTTTTAGCATTTCCCCACTGGGAACATAATTTGGACGTGTCCCAGTCCACACTAAACTTCCATGCCTTTTCTGATGTCAATTGCATCATTTCTTCACTGGTTTACACATAGCTTATGCTCAATTTCCAGGCTAAACAAACAGTAGTGTTAAAATAATGTTTTGACAGGATTGCATCTGTATAGCAGCACAATGCTACTGAGTATTGCAGGTATAAAAAGAGCTCCGTGCTCCCAGGTGACCTGACAGTCTAGGAAACACTTGGCATGGAATTTCTGTGTCCAAAGCCCTGTCTGTGCAGAAGAGGGGTTCAGCAGACAGGGGCTGGTGCTGTGTAATGAAGGGCAGTTCCATGGGGCAAGGGGCTGCTGTGACAGTGCCGTGTTTCCTGTCCCCAGAGCCGCACTGACGCAATGGTTTGTGTGCAACTCTGTGACCTCACTCAACAAACTCATCCAGATGGAGAATGACCCTTCAAAATACAAGAGTTTCACAACTTATTGTCCTGGCTCTGTGCCAGTACGGTCAGGCACGGTGCTGCCAGCACATCTGGGGGCAGCGTGTTAAAGAGTGAGGGGGCACAATTATCTGGAACATTTCTGCTCCAAACTCTACAATCATGCCTCAAAGTGAAGGACTTGCAGGAACAACTGCAGTAAAATTCCCTGATGTATTGGGACTTGCCTGATACTTACTGAATATTGCATGCCTAATGTGCTGCAGTGTATAAAAAACTTTGGAGGTTGGTTTTTACTCACCTGTAAAGCTCAGTTTTCAGGAATCTCTGTCTTTGGAGTTGTCTTAGGGTTCCTAAAAATTTAGAAGTATGGTCAACACTGCTGTGGTTTGAGAGTGATGGGCAGGAGAGAGGGCAACAAAAAATACTGCCTTGTCCTCAAATAAGTAGAGAAATGATTACAAAAAACTGTGAAGACCAGAAAGACCTAACTCCTTAAATACCATGTCTTATAAATCTCACCTTGCTTGGCTCCATTTGCTGCACGTTCTAGCCATTTTATTTATAGGATAATTAAGGGATTTACCTTTTAAAGGTCTTGGGTTTGTTTTCAAATCTAACCATTCCAGCAGTTAGGTGTGAGCCAAAGGATTTACAGGCAGCAAACAGCCTACGTGAGCTACATTTACTGGAGGGATGGAGAAGGGCTTTCCCTTTCCTGCATTTCCTGAGAGACAGGAGTTGGGGGCTCTGGGAGGGTTGGGGACAGCTCTGGAACAAGAGTGTCCTGCCTATGTGGCAGGAGATCTGCATTAAGGCACTGTCCATATCTGTCCTCTGACGCACGAGGAACACACGTGTCACGAAACAATGCAACTTAGAAAGTCAAGAGTGTGGGGGTTGGCCAGATGGCTTTTATCAGCCAAAATGAACCTGCTTTTTCCTTTCTCTCCCTCTTTCTCCTCCAGAAGCCCTTCAGAGACCGGTAGTGTCAGACTTTGAGCCGCAGGGTCTGAGCGAAGCAGCTCGCTGGAACTCCAAGGAAAACCTCCTCTCCTGCCCTAGTGAAAATGACCCCCATCTCTTTGTTGCACTGTATGATTTTGTGGCGAGTGGGGACAACACTCTCAGCATAACTAAAGGTAAGGTCACTGGCCAGAATTCCTCTGGGAGTATGGGAGAAGGTGTAGGAAGGAAAGTCACTGTGAAATAATTAAGCTTTACACCAAACCCTGTGGAATTTTTTTTACTGTGGGAAATCATCTTAAACAAATACAAATATTTCACAAAGTCATGACCTTTTTAAAGGTTATAACTGTCTTTTTTTATTGCACTGGGCATAAAACTGTTTGTCAAACTAAATTCTCCATTAGGATCAAGAATTTGAACTGAGAAATTAAACTAAGCTGATTTTGGAGGCTGGCCTCTTATTTTCACAGTTCTCCAGAACACAGTCCTTGTATGAAAAATAACTGTACAGATATAAGGACCAGAAGGATTGAGTAAGAAAACACTGTATGTACTCCAAGTCACATCTACTTACCTTCCTAATTGAAATTATTTTTTGTTTATCCACTCCAGTTCTTTCCTAAATCCAACAAGCCAACTCAGTTCAAATAAAATTTGCTGGATTCATTTTTTAAACTCGAGCAGTATTGGAACTGGTGCAGAACTGCAGGAGAGCCTAAAAATCTGAAGCATGTGACTGTATTTGGCTTGGAGAGATCCACTCAAGCTTGAAGAGAAACACATGCTCCCTGCTGAGTCAGATACCTATTCTTATAGAAGATTATTTAATGATCTGCTAGGCAGAAAGAACTTATCTTTGTCCTCAACTCCCGGGCTTGCCATGTCCAAACCCATTTTCTCTTCCCCAAGGTGAAAAGCTCCGTGTGCTGGGCTACAATCACAATGGGGAATGGTGTGAGGCTCAGACCAAGAACGGGCAGGGCTGGGTCCCCAGCAATTACATCACCCCGGTGAACAGCTTGGAGAAGCACTCGTGGTACCACGGGCCGGTGTCGCGCAACGCCGCCGAGTACCTGCTGAGCAGCGGCATCAACGGCAGCTTCCTGGTGCGGGAGAGCGAGAGCAGCCCCGGCCAGAGATCCATCTCCCTGCGCTACGAGGGCAGGGTCTACCACTACAGGATCAACACTGCCTCCGACGGCAAGGTAGGCTCCAGGCTGTGCAAACCTTGCTGGGATGTTTGGTGGAGCAGTAGCAATCGAGCTGAGCAGTTCTGAGCTCTGGTCGCAGGGCTCGTTGTCTGTAGTTGCAGTAAACTGTGAGGTTCTGACATGGCTGGGACAAAACAGTTCCGTTCCTTTAGCAAAGTATGTAATACAGAAACATTCTATCCCTTTCTTTAAGGGAGAAAATACTACAGTTAGATCAGAGCAGAATCTAATAGATCATTAATAAGAGATCCTGAGAATTCTTGTCCCTTATGTTCAAAAGATAATCTCTGACTGTCAAATCAGAAAAGTCAGTGCCTGTTGCTAATAATCCTGTAAATATTAGGGACAGAATGCTTTCTGAGGTATTCTGCAGTATTTTAACTACTGTTTTGATTTCTCTACAGTATTTCAGCGTGATCATTGGAGACGGGTAGGCACTTTCACTTTTATATGGGCTTTGTCCCCAGTTCCTTAATTTTTTCCCTAGATTGTTGTGTGCTGTAGCAGTGGTTCAATGCTGTGCTTTGTGGATGCTGCAGAGAAATGCTACCATAAAAGTGTAGTTTTCCACAGGTTTTTGTTTTGATTTCATGGAAACATTTCTACTGGCATTAGAATTTGGAAAATGTTGTTTTTTAGCAAATCTGTTTTAAGCAGTGTCTCTTTAGATCCTGTGCAGAAGTTGAAGTGTGGGTCTGGAGCATGGCTGCTGAGGCTCTTCTTGCCAGCATCTAATAGATTACAGATTCTGTGCCATTAAATTTCTCTAAAAGAAAAAAAATAAAAGTAATCAAGTATAGTAGCATCCCACTGTGCCCAATTTTCCTTTGTCCTATGAGACCTTTACCCTTCTTACTGCAAAGCTGACAGCAAAATCTTTAGTATGAAGATACAGGGAACCGGTACACTGTGTTTCCTGTTTATCAGACTCAGCACTCTAAAACCTCCAATAAGATAACCAGATTTCATTCAGTGATGAAATACTTTTTGTCTCCTTTAGGAAATGGGTTGTAATTGAGACAATTCTGACCATGTTATTTAAGGCAACATATTTCCAACTTATGGCATTTTGATTCTTCCTTCTCCCTCCCGTGTAGACACTCTCTGTGGTCAGCATCAGTTCTGTGAAGTGCTGACATGCAGCATACTTGAAGGACTACATGGCAATCTGGAATATTATTCCTTCTATTCCCATAGATGCTGGCAGATGAGCAGTGCTCACATGTGAACGTTTTGAACCAAGGGCTCCTTGGGTTGGTGTAAATAAGCATGTGTCCGTGAGGAGATAGCACATGTTCCCCATTTGAGCTGTAATAGAGTTTGGCATATGAAGGCTTTCATCCCAGCAGAGCTGTTTTTATCCCAGAAAAACAGTTCTGCAGAGCTCCAGTAATCCGTTCGGGTCTGTGTTAGCCAGGTTAACTGTTCGTTTTCCACAAAGTTGCTTGCATTGGTGTTTTTGAGAAAAAGCAAAGCGCAGGTTAGAACGATTCACTGGAGCAGATCTGCAGCTCATGGTAGTTGGAAATACAAAACTGAGCAGCAGCAGTGACGGAGACCTGTGGCTTTTGGGCATTGCAGGATCAAGCACAGAGGTAGCCACAGTCCTCCTGATGCTGTGCCAAGTGCCAGCATCCCTGCAGAAGGGGCAGTTTGCCACGTCCTGCATCATGTGCTGCAGTTCACAGCCTGGCATGTTAAACCTCATCGGTTTCAATTTGCGTTAATGAGCCGGGCAGTGGATTGCCACATCTTAGCAGCAGATGTGCTGCTGGGCTGGGGACACTGTGCTCTTCCAGCACCCTGTCCCTGGCTGTCAAAGCTGAGGAGCAGGAAGGAGAAGCAGCCAATATCCCTGTTTATCCCTCTGCAGAATGGAGGCTGCTGGAGCAGGTCCTGCTCTGAGCTGCTCGTGTTGCGCTCTATTTATTACCGGCTTTGCAGCAGATCATGGCCGTGCTGGAGGAAAGAAAGCTCTTACCTTCACTGCCCTGAGCACCTGGGGCCCTCCCAGCCTGCTGTGTCGTTAGTCAGCCTGTCCAGGGAATTTAATATCTCCCAGTGCTGCAGTAAGGATGAATGGCTTTGGTGGGATCATATCCTGTGCCTGACAGAACACGCTTCGGGAGAAAGAGGTATTAGGGGAACACGTGGAGCAGCTGCTGCTCAGCACAGTGGTGTGTCCTGCATTGCAAAGCTTTACCCAGACTTTTTCCTGGGAGAAAATTGAAGGGACTAGAGAGAACAGAGGTTTTTACATCTTAATTTTAGTACAAATGATATTGAAAGCATTGGCGTCCGACAACTTCCAAAAAATACCTCTGGGAATTTTTTCTTTATTTCCCACTTTAATGGGTCATATTATTTTGGACCACCCTCTAATGTTTTGTTTTGGTGGTTGGGGTTTTTTTAAGGAAGGTATTAAAAGTGACCTTTCTTGATTTGGCTGGCACAGTGCAGCCAGTCATCTGGTAAACCACTTCCGTGGTACAGAGGCCTTGGTTTTCCTGGCTTGATAGTACTTGAGGGAAAACCTTCTGTTGAGTAACCCAACTGAATAAATAGCCTTGTCCAGCCAGTTCTTCAAATCCTGCTGTCCTCAGCAGGAAGGAAACAGGACTGGGGTGCTGCATGAGTCTCTTGGATCTTCCAGTGGCTGAATTGAATGCAGACTTGAACATCCATGGAATTTTTGGTGTGGGTGTTCAATTTTGTCTGCTGGGCCAGTTTAATCACCTGTACGAAATACCCCAGCCAGGAAAAAGACATGTGGTCTGGTGGCAGAAGTGCAGATGAGCAGCCCATTTGTGCAAGCAGAGCCCCTTGAAACAGGACTGGTGTTTATGGTTTGTTTGATAAACAAAAATTGACCAAATAACATGTCAACAACATAGCTAGGAGGCAAACTTGAGTCTTTACAAAGCTCAGATGCTGGGTCTGTCACCTCTGTGAGATTACAAGTCAGCAGCATCACATGGTTTTCCTGTTGGGTGTCATCAGTGAGAGGTTAGAAAAAACTTGCCTACAGAATAACATGGTTAATGGTGGAAGTTTATCTTAATGTAAATGGAAAACTTAATGAGTGTTAAGGCATGGAGTGTTGTTTTTGTGGCCTGGACAGGGCAGTCCTGTTCTGTCCTCATCCTGCTGCAGCTTTTCTCTAAAATCTTTGGCCATTTATTTAGCTTCTTTCTCCTTCTGTAACAGGATCATACAATCTGTCACACTAAATACAGATATCTCTAATTTTCATGAGATATAACATGTCATAAAACCATGGGGGAGCTTCCTCCATGCCTCTCTAATACTTCCAAGTAATCCTGGAGTTCAGCTTTTTCTACATCCATATTTTTAGATGTTAATTCTCAGTGTAACATGGGAACTGCCTATACCACTGCAAGTACTTCAAGTCATTCCCGAACAGGCATGACTTGTTCTAAATTGTGGTTGTATTGGCTAATGCTTGGTCATTCACACCAAACAGCTGCAACAGCCTCTTATGTTGTCACTTTTCTGTTCTGAGAACATC
This sequence comes from Hypocryptadius cinnamomeus, assembly GCA_013400635.1. Taxonomy (NCBI): domain Eukaryota; kingdom Metazoa; phylum Chordata; class Aves; order Passeriformes; family Zosteropidae; genus Hypocryptadius; species Hypocryptadius cinnamomeus. The sequence goes on along the minus strand of VYZP01008775.1, from coordinate 18,043 downwards.
TGGTTTTAAGGTGATTGCACCTGTTTGATCATGAAAAGTGTTGTAGGTTTTTGTAGGGTTTTTTTCATTTGGGGGAGATTTTTTTGCCATAGTGTTGAAATGAGATTTCAAAAGAATATCTGATTAATTCCGGTAGAGAGTTGTGAACGTGCACCCCAGGAGGTCACCATTATTTTCCAGTCTTCATTAAAAAGACTAATCAAGTTTGAAGGTGGTTTTGTCTCTTCGTGCAAATGTTTTCTTCTCTTGCAAATGCAGCTCTATTTTTTGTTGGTGATAGTCTCTTATTGTTGGAGTTTCACAGATGCATTTTCTTTTACCATCCAAATATTCTGTCTAGGTGGAAGAAGCAGAATTTTACCCTAAGTCTGGGATTTTTGGATGCCTGGCAGCCCCATCAACTTCCCAGCCTCCTGAAATCCCAAACAGATGGCCAGTGCACATGCAGAAACTCTTGAGTGTACATCCAGAGTGTCAGAAGCATTTGGGAAGTTCGATCATAGCTGTTGGCATGTGATGTGAGCAGTAGATCTGGCCTGTGGACTGAATAGGAATTTGGGTGGCCTAACATGGTGCTGCTCTTCCTTGCCAAACCATGGTCCTTTGTGAGAAATTGAGCTCTTCCATCTTCTGTGTTGTAGGGCTAGACTATGATGCAAAATGCATGTTAATACAAAGATTTCTCCCCATCTCCTTCAGGTGTAACCAGCACTTTTCAAATAATTAAATTTCTAGCTTTTTTCACCTTGCCTGGTAGAAGACTGGGCTTGAGGACGAAAACTGGAAACACACAGCTCTGGTGAGAGGGAGTCAGTTGTCCATTATCTTTAGCAGGATTTTAGGCTTAAAATGGATCTTCTGTATAAATGTTAAGAAGGTAACAAATATGGGTTATCATGCCTCGCAGCAGGTTTTCATTCAGTGGTAATGATTTTCCTTCTGTGCTATCGATCAGTGCCCATCACAGGGATGGAGCAGACCAGCTCCTGACTTCTTGCTAAACCTCTGCAGAAGCTCAGGCCTAAAGCAGGGAAAGCTCTGGTTTGTCAGTGATGCTTCAGGGAGAATTTAGGCAGGTGAACCCTAACAGTCATACTGTCATAACCCAAACAGTAATAGAGAAGTCAAGACACTGTGACAGCCCCCTCCCATACTCTCCAGGAAATGTCCCACTGTCCAGCCTTTTGAAAAAAGACATCTCAAGCAACAGCATGCCAGTCTAGTGCTATTTGCAGCCATTTCTGCCCTGTTGTTTTGGCAAAGTGCATGTGTTTTCTCCTGAATTCATGCCTTTCCCATGTAAGCATTGGTTGTTCTGGGCTCTGGAGCTGGTTGCAGAGCTTGTGGAACTCCCAGGTCCATGACTCGAGTAGAAGCAACACCACATTTTGCTTTCACAATTTTATGACGCAGTTCCTGTGTACGAGCTCTCCGAGGAGCATTACCTGAATGAGCTTTTCCCTTCCCCTTTGGTTCCCAGCTCTATGTGTCTTCAGAGAGCCGCTTCAACACCTTGGCAGAGCTGGTGCATCACCACTCCACCGTGGCAGATGGGCTCATCACCACGCTGCACTACCCGGCGCCCAAGCGCAACAAGCCCACCATCTACGGCGTGTCCCCCAACTACGACAAGTGGGAGATCGAGCGCACCGACATCACCATGAAGCACAAGCTGGGTGGAGGCCAGTATGGAGAGGTCTATGAAGGAGTCTGGAAGAAGTACAACCTGACAGTGGCTGTGAAAACTCTCAAGGTAGGACTCAGTCTCGGAGCATTCCCCATTCAGCTGGGAGCAAGTTCGGGCTGGCTGCCTGCCCTCCCTTCTAGTTAGGTTGCGTTGATGGTGGCCTTCTCTTTGAGTGCTGTAGGCTGGAAATAGAGTATTTTTTAAAGAGCTTGATCCTCTTATGGTTTATGTGATACCTATAAAACACGTATCTAAACAAAGGAGGATGTTAACAGCACAATTTTTACTGGAGAATGGATGAAACCTTAGAAAAGCAAATAGTGCTGCGGTGTCTCGTGTTCAGGGTGTGGTAGAGGTGAGCTGTTCATGGATGAACACACCAGCACAAGCTGGTGTATTAAGGAAAACTGTAGATTGTGAGTCAGTCAACATAAAATTCAAAGGCTGTGCTTCAGGGAGGCTTTACATGTTTTGATTTTCTGTCTTATGTGGCGTCTTTCCCAAAAGACAAGCTCCCTATGTACCTGGAAGTCTTAAGCAACTGTTCACAGCTGCTTCTTATCAAAAGACACAAGAGGAAGAAAAATGGTATGCAAGCTAAGGTATATTAAAATTCATAAGTGGCTTTAATGAAGAACTAGATAATCAGTTCTGTTTCTGGCTCTGCTCCCTGATTTCTTCGTCTTGGTTTCCTTGTCTCTTGAAATGCAAATAGTGCTCTGTGAGTTCATAAGGTCATTTCTTAATTCATCTATGTTTATGAAACTGTCTTGAGATCTTCTGGCACCATCTGCACGCATTGCATTTGATTGCTTAATAGGAGTTTATGCAAACTTGACACCATGTTCTCTCTCCTCGAATGGGGACGTGGTTTGGTCTTGCAGAAACAAACAGAACTGAGGGTTTCGTTTGTTTCTTTTGGTTTTTTTGCAATGGAAATTTTGAAGTGGAGAGAACTGTGTAGATGCTTCAGTGTCAGGGGAAGAACTTTTCCTTGATTTGGGGAAAATATTTCTTCCTTGCTCTCCGAGCAGCGGCTGCCTCAGTACTTCTGGGTTGCCATGGCTGCAGGAAGTATTTTCATTTTGGCCTTTCCTGTACTCTGGAGGTTCCTGCTGCTGCTCCCAGCGGGGGAGTCCAAGTGCAGCTTGCACAGGGAGCGAGTGACATCTAGTGTTGTCCCTGCTCGGGATTGCTCGGAGCGTCGTGGTGCAGGTGGGCTGGGATGTGACCAGGTTCAGCACAACACCTGCTCACACTGGGCAGAGCTCAGCTCTTCCCTGCAGCATGGCTTGCAGTAACATCTTCCTGCTGCTGGTTGCAGTGTGTGAGGATTCCTGATGCTTCCAGACTTCCCATCTTGCTCCAAGCTGAAGTTGTTGCTTTCATTCTCTTCTCCCTACAACCCATCAACAAAGACAAGCTGCATGTTATCCCATCAAATCTGTTTGTGCAAAGGAGAAACCTTAATACAGACCATGGCTGTTTCAAATAAATAAATATTTAATGAAACACGACTAAAAGTGGTTCATAATGTGGTATGGAGCAGCATGATCCACTGGGGAGTGTAAGAACAACCAGGAAGAGAGTTGAGAAACACTTCAACCTGCAATTATGTACGCTAAAACCATCCTTAAAAGCAAATTTATAATCCACCTTCTTTAAATCCATTAGTCTACTGCCTGACAGGTGGGATTATAGCTTTCTTCAAAGTTTTGGGAAACATTTTAAAATCACATTTATATCCCAGTTCTACTGGGAAAAACAAGCCTTTTGCAGCTTCTGCCCAAATCTTTGGATGACTCATTTTATTTTCCTTTGAGAGAATGTTTTTCAAAACTTTGTATGATTCTTCTTGCTCCTTCCCCCTCTACCTCAGATATCTCTACAAGAAAGATAAAGGAGAGTGAAGACTAAAAAAGAGAGGAGGAAAAACGTCCTCCCAGCATCTTTTTGAATAATGATGCTTATGAACACCCATTTGTTGTTCAGTTTTCTGTCAAGTGTCTAAAGATAGCTCATGGCTGGCTCAGAACTGGAGAAGAAGCGATGGAAGCAGCACACGCTGTTCCTCAGTGTTTAACTGCAGAGGGCAAGACCGTGTTGTGGTTATGAGATGTTGCCTGTTAAAATCCATCCCTGGCAGCTCTGTGAGTTGCACAGGACACAGTATTTATCAGGGGCTATTATAGCAGGACACACTCTGAATTTGTGGTTTTACCCCCAAATTGGACAGGAGCAGAAGGCAGTGGCTGTGGGGACAGGGAGCTCTGTGACCTGCACTGGACCAAGTGCAGCCAGTTGTGACTCTGGCCACAGCTGCTTCTCCTGAGGGCCATTTAATGGCTGAGCTGCTGTGAGCTGGTCAGCTCAGCACATTTCTTACTGCTCACCTCGGCTCTGCTGCCCCTAGGACTGCTGCTGCTTTTTCTTTTAGGTATTTTTTTTCCCTCTCTCCTTTGTTTTTTCCCCAGCAGAGAAGCCTGTGTTTTAAATTAGGCAACATGTAACCCTTGTGTCCCTTAATGCCATGGCATGGCCCTGTGCTGTGCTGGGAAAATGCTGGACAGCCAGAACTGTTTTGTTTCTGTCATGGTTTAGTATAGTGGGAGCTGGAAGCCAGTTGAAGCTTGGTCCTTTCCACGAGATCAGATTTTCAGAGGTCATTGCTACAGTGGTTCTCTGTATGTGTCCTTCCTATTAATATAGGAGGTCACTGAGAGGTAAGAAATTTCAAACTGTGGAGCAGCTATGCAAAGGACAAACCTTCCAAGGTTTGTGTAGCATGAATAAGACAAAGGCATACTTAGGATAATTTTGCAACCTGGATTATTAACCCATTTTCCTTTGCCAAAGAGAACAGTTTAAGAACAGTTTAAGGTTCTGCTCACAAGGACCTTTGGACTATCAGTTTTGACAGTGTGTTGAGCAAATCGCAGCTGTCAATCAAGCTAATTGGCAATGAATAGTAAATGATTGAATGGAAGTGTTGGAAAAATGGCCTCAGTGCTAAGTGCAGAGCAGGGAGCTGGCTGGATCTCACAGTGGCAGCCCACTGTTATCGTTCTCACCAGCAGCAGTAAATCCTTTCCAATCCTTCCCTAAAACACTTTGTCCATGTAGCCTGTCAACATTAATCCATCATTGAAAAAAATATGGATCTAGAAAGAAACATTGCTTTAGGAATAGATCTGTATTTTTGCACCACTTTGAAGTGACCTTCCGGCCATTTGGGGTGTATTTGCTTCAGAAAAATACGTCTTTTGAGCAAGATTGTATCTTCCTTGGTTTTGTGCTGTGCCAAGTAACTTTATGGTGCCCAACAAATTGGCAGTGACACCTCTACCCAGAATGGGTACGTCATGGGTCAGGCTCTAAATGCCAGAAATCAATCTGTGAAACCTTAGGTTTTCAGTCACACCTCGGCTGCCATCGGTCGTGCCTCCCTGCCGGAGAGAGGGGATTTCTTGTTCCTGCTCAGTGAACACAAGGGCCTGCCTTTCAGCAGCCTCTCAAGCATTTGATTGTGGTGTATCCTTTCTTTTATGTTCATTCTTGTTCCTTTTCTGTACTTTTTATTTCATTTTTTTTTTTTCTGTTAGGAACAAGCTTGTTTTTTCCTTTTCCGCTCCCGAGTGTTCTGTGAGAGACCCTTCACAAAAGGGAGATATGGATTTTCTTGCCCCAGCAAGCTCAGCTAGTATGAAAATTACAAAAATATGTATTTTTTAAATCATACAAAAAATTAATGTTTGTAACTCCCTGGCTTTGTGTTGTGGCTACAGGGAAAAATTACTGTGTGAGAACTGTGGTGTACGTTGTCAGTTTGCAGTTCTTTTTGTGTCCTCATACAAAAATCTGTTTCTCCTTTGTGTACACTGCCTTTGCCAAAGCTTTGCCATTGTTCTGCAGGAGGATACCATGGAGGTGGAAGAGTTCTTGAAAGAAGCCGCAGTAATGAAGGAGATCAAGCATCCAAACTTGGTGCAATTATTAGGTAAGTGATAAATACCAAGCAGAGGGATTTGAACTAAACCCTTGTGCAGTGATATGGATGTTAAGGAGCAGATAAGCTGCTTACCATACCGAGGCTTTAAATACAGACACTTATTGTCTGGCAAAATTCACAATTTGTACCACTAATACATGATTTTTAATGATCTCGTCTCCCTAATGTTTAATTTGCCAGAGGCTGAAGCAGAAAATTAAGCCCCTCTATTAACCACTTCCAAGCAGAATCCATTCTTTCCACAAGCCCCATTTTTCTGCCTTCTGGAGGTACAAATTGCCTTCTAGGATGAAACCTGAAGATTCACTGATATTCTCCAACGTTCACTGTCAACTTTATGTTGTTCCCCAGGGGTGTGCACACGGGAACCTCCTTTCTACATCATCACAGAGTTCATGACATATGGGAACCTGCTGGATTACCTGCGGGAGTGTAACAGGCAGGAGGTGAATGCTGTGGTGCTGCTGTACATGGCAACTCAGATCTCCTCAGCCATGGAGTACCTGGAGAAGAAAAACTTCATCCACAGGTAAGAAGGACAGTGAGCACCGTTGAATTTTGAGCACAGAACAATCCTTGATGTATTTTCCTCCCTTTCAGTCTATCACAGCATTGATTGGTGTCATATATTTAACACACTAGTGCAAATCTGGCACAGTCTATTAACCTGCCCAAGGGATGGGTTTTCTCTCAGGGTTTTTCTCTTGCCTTTGAAGTAGATGCAGGTGAAAGACACATCAGTACTTGTATGTTTGGGCAAGGCCTGAAATGTGACTTTAAGCCAGAGTAATGGACTTTTAATGGACCAGATAAGCCACTTCCTTGTTTCTAACAGCCTTTCAAACCAGCTGCAGTTGGTGATGCTGGATGTGTGCAGGTCCCCACAGCAGAATCACTCTCCCAGCACCGCCCCAGCCCCTGTTCTTTCTTGTTTGGTTCACTTTGTTTTCCACTGCAGGCATTGTTCCATGCTATTGTCCAGATTGTGTATTCACTTTAATAAGCATTTCTACTGTCTTAAAAGTCTCAGGGACTCTGACCTTTAAAGTGTGCTGCAATTATGGCTGGAGCTTTGCGTTCCTTGTCTGCAGAGAGGGGCTCCTGGCAATGTAATGACACATCCTGCGCCGGGGCTCGAGAGTGGCTGAGCTTTGTACAAGATGCTCTCGGTGTCGTAGCGTGACCTTTCCTGCCCAATTAACTGGAATATGGAATTAGCACGTGTTTTTTTTCATGGAGACAAATATGAAGATCGTGTGTAAAGTTCTAGGTGCTCTTCTAAGCCGTGAGTTGCCTTTGCTGCTTGAAAGGCCTGGTTAAATGCTGCTATCAGTCAATAAATTGAACAGTGATGCTGCCAATTAAAATTTCCAGCCTTTGATTTGCTCTGTTGAAAGGATTTTGTCCCTTCAGCCTGCAGGAAGTAAACTTTAAAAACTCCTTTGTGTGAATCTCATTTGTCTTCTCTGCCATTCATTTCATTTCCTCTTACTTCTGATGACCCATTTATCTAAAATAAATAGTAGCTTTTTTCCTTATCAGCCACCCCCATAACCACCTACCCAATTATTTGAAGAGTGTTGTCACAATTCACATCCCTGGATTCAAATGCTGTGCTCTGACCTCATTTAATGAATCCGGAAGGAGGAGGAATTTGATTATGGAGAGGAGCTTTTATTTAGATACACATTGTAGTAATCAGCATTGATAAGAAGGTCCATTCAAAAACACTGTGAAATTTAAATGGGCATCCAGTAAGATGTACTTTTTTCTGTTTTTTAATTTATTCCAGTTGAGCAGAACAAGCAACAGAAACAGCAGTGTCTGCCTCATATCTAAAGATCTCACAGGAGCTTCCTGGTACAATCAATTTTTAGTTCAATGTGACATAATCTGGAAAAGTGTTTTTAACAAAACCTAATATTAGGAGAAATATGCTTCTGTGCTTTACATTTTTATCCTCCTGAAGCATTTCCAAGGATGTAAACAGCATGTACAAGCCAGGGAGGTGGCAAATGCAACGTGCACATCTCTCACCTGCGAGGGTGGGGCCAGTGGTGGAAAAAAATGCGGAGAAAAAGTTAAATCTGCTTTTTGCCCAGTCCTTTCGAAATGCTAGCACTGATAGCAGAGCTTTGCAAAGGCTAAATGCTGCTTGTGAACAAGTTGTGTTGTGAAAGGTGGTTCACCTGGGAGGAGGGAAGAGCAGGGCTGGGAGCTCATCCTGGTGCTTAAGCAAGGACTGGAAAAGGAGTTCTGGAGAAAGGCTGGTGTTGGCTGGGGTGACTGAAGTGCTACAGAGGTGGGCAAGAAGTGAGGAATTGAAACTCAGTTTATTCAGTGCTCATCCCCAGCTATTGATAACTTGAGCACTGACATTTCTTTGGAATATTTTTATCCTGAGGGTGGCAGCTTTTATTGAAAGTGAGGGGGCTTCTTGAAGCTCTCACTTCAAATTAGAAGAGAAAAAAAAAATTTCGGATGACAGTCTTACGAAGACAGAATGGAAAATAACTTTCCCTCTTGTGTGTGTGCGTGTAACTCCAGAATTTCTGTGTAATATTTGGATCAAAATAATCACACAGGCCCAGGTTTCTTCGGGAACAGCAGGCTTCCTTGCTATCGCAAAAAGTGAGATGGTAACGAATTCTCATTGCCTATTTTTGCTTCTTCTTTTTAGGGACCTTGCTGCCAGGAACTGCCTTGTAGGGGAGAACCACTTGGTGAAGGTGGCAGACTTTGGCCTGAGCAGGTTAATGACGGGTGACACCTACACAGCCCATGCTGGAGCAAAATTCCCCATCAAGTGGACTGCACCAGAAAGCCTGGCCTACAACAAGTTCTCCATCAAATCTGACGTCTGGGGTAAGAATTTGCATGGGCAAATTAATGCAGATGATAGTCTTCTTTTCCAGGGCTGGGAAATGAGGCTGTTGTGGAACATTTCAGCAGGGAGCAGCAAGTTCTCTGGTTTGAACCACGTTGTTCTGTGAGCTTGTCAGAGTGCAGGAACTAATCTCTGCTTAGGCAGTCTCAGAGCAGAGCACAGAGAATGCCCACCTGATTTTATATATTTGAATTGTTGGCAAATATGAAAAGTAAAGGGTATTGTAGTGTTTATAGAAATGTGTGAAATGGGGCTGAAGTGCACCAGTGCTACTGCCTTGATGGGGTTCTGGCACAGGGCTATGAAGTGATACATTATTATATAGGCAAAAACTTTCTAACTACTTCAAGGAGTAAAGAATCTGGTTCATTTTATGTTAAAAAAAATAATTATATGTGTATCTGTCTAGTGATAGCTCCAAGCTCGTCTTTCTGCATTTTAAAAGAATAATCTTTGGAATGAGATGAGGAGAAGCAGAGGGAAAATTTGATGACAAATGGTTATTGAAGAGCCCTGAAGTGCTGGTGATAAGAGTAGACTTAGCTAAATTGAGCTGTATTGTATCAAATCTGACCACAGAAAATCTCATTGTACTTTTATCAGTACATTTCTTTGGGTTTTATATCTCTGCAATAGCTGTTGGTCAGATTCTCAAAAGTGCCCAGTGACATGAGATAGAAGTTTGTGGAATGTGGTCCAAAGGCACTTGGAAAATGATATCCTGAGCATCTTCTATGTATAAACCAACAGACAGTAGTGAAGCAGAGATGGAGTTTTCTGCAGTTTGGGGGAAAATGTGCAGAGAAAGGTTTTATGTTGAAGAAACTTTTAGGTAGATGACTGATGTAAAATGTTTTGTAGATGGAGGAGGAAAAGCCAAAGCAGCCTCCCAAGGAGTATGAGATTGCTGCCCAAGGTGTTTCTGCTGCTTTGGATTACCATGTGGTGTTGGCTGCTGAGTGTCTGCCACAGTCTTAGGACGTTGCTGTACTGCTGTGGTGGCTGCAGGATCCCTGGTGCCTTTCAGTAGCAGAGTATTTGGGGAAGGAGAGATCCCAAAGGAATATGGGGGTATCTTTAGTTAGGGTTAATGTAACCTCGGGAAGCAGAGTTGGGGCAGTGGACTTTGGGATCTCATCAGAGATCAGCTGTCCCCAGAGGCCAGGGCTGCTGCTGGGCACGCCAGGGTTTGGATGTTTTCACCTCACTGCCTCGAGACAGCAATCAAAGAAAATTGTGCACAGAAATGTCTAATGTAAATTGCCCTGGGTGACGTTGCCATGTAATGTGATGTGATTTCCTTACTTATGCAGAATTGTAATCGCTTTCTCTTCAGGTTAAGAACAGAATAGGGTGACTGAACTAATTACATGCAGGTTGTTGAACTGGTGTTGGGTTTATTCTGTGTGCCTGACTCCTGGGTTAGCTGCCTGACCCCGCTGCTGACCTGCATCCCCACTGACTGCTGCCACTTGAATGCCTGTTCCAAGACCCTTTTTGTGCTCTCCCTTTTCCTATTCAGCTTTCCCTGGGCCCAAAATGTCTCACCCTCACCATATCTCATTGGTAGCAACTGCTGAAACTTTCCTCTCACTGCTGCCTCCCAAATTGCCCTTCCAGACCACACTGCAGCTAAACAAGGGCACCCCAAAAACACTGAGCTATTAAAATGTGCAAGTCCTCCAGGGAGAGGTTGCAAATGAGAGGAGCTGTCACACTGAGGGAGAGACTGCAGTGCAGCAGTGAAGCGGTTTCAGCTAATCCACTGTGAAGTCTCTTAATTGTGCCTCTAATAGGACTTGAAGGATCTCAAGGCGTTCAGGTTTGAGACAACTGATACATTGAAAATTAGTCTAATTCTACCCTGTCATATCGCAGGAGACTTGTCTGTGCTGATGGAGAGGCTTGTTACGCTTCTTTCACATTTAAGCTGCTGCTGAGCATGGGATCTGAGCCACCCAGGGCTGGTCTAAGTGTGCAGCACTGTTTAGTGACTACTCCCACTAAACATCCTCTCAAATTCAAGATGAAAACAAAGCTTATTGATTTTTTTCCTCGCTTTTTTTTTCCTTTCCTCTTGTTCTCTACTGCAGCCTTTGGTGTTCTGCTGTGGGAAATTGCAACCTATGGTATGTCCCCTTACCCTGGGATTGACCTGTCTCAAGTCTATGAGCTGTTGGAGAAGGACTATCGTATGGAGCGTCCTGAAGGCTGTCCTGAGAAAGTTTATGAGCTCATGAGAGCATGTAAGTGTTTCTTAGCCCTGCAGATGCTGCTTTTTAGCTCTGCAAGGGTGCAATAAAAGTGCAGGGGTCTGGTTATGTACCACAAGGCATGAGAATCCCCTGCCAGTATCAGGGAAGGTGCAGTGCTATGTGGAAGTGTTTGGTTAAAACTGCTTTCTCTAGAGGATGAATATGCTATGAAACCAGCTGTTCATCTGTACTGGGAGCCCACAGGCCCAGAGAGGAGATTTGTTGTTGATCTCAATGCTTCCTTTGTCTCCTTTTTCCTGACAACTTAAAGAAAAGCTTGTGCTCCGAGGATGAAGCAGGAGCTTCATTTGGCTTCTTGCAGGACTGACTGTGACTCTTCACTGTGGCCTTTTGGTACGTGACTCAGTGCCCTGCACTTTTCCCCAGCAGTGCTCAGCACCTACTGTCACACACTGACACCAAAACCTGATTTAGGGAGTGCTGGGTGTCTGCAGCTGTCACTGAGCCAAAGTGGTTGCAGACACTCAGCACCCTGTAAATCACATTTTCATGTCAGTATTTTATCTCAGTGTATTGGAAGGGAACTGTGATTTCTGGCTCCTCCTGGTGCAGGGTACTGAGTGAGTGTCTGCTGCTGGAGGGAAGATTTGAGTGGTGGTGTGCTTTTTTTCAGGCTGGCAGTGGAGTCCTTCTGATAGACCATCCTTTGCTGAGATCCATCAGGCCTTTGAAACGATGTTTCAGGAATCCAGCATATCTGATGGTAGGTCTGGATCCCTGTTGGACCAGGAATTCCAGGGGTGAGGAAAGGGCTGACTGCATCCTTAACTCTGCTGTTATTCATAGACTGCTTTGCAATGAAACTCAGTCCTGCTATAAATGATGTGTAAAGCAGTTATTTGTTTACATGGGTATTTTTTTCTGGGCAAACATCTCATTTTAAAGGGCCAAATGGCTGAGCTACCCCAAGGAACCCCTGTGTAGTTCTCTTTTCTTTTGTGCTATTAATTCCAAACAGAGCAATAGTTTTTTATCTTCAGTTGATTGCAGTGATTGTTTTTCTTCTGTGCATTGCAGAGGTGGAGAAGGAGTTGGGAAAGAAGGGCATGAGGAGTGTAGTGAGCAATTTCCTGCAAGCCCCAGAGTTGCCAACCAAAACGCGAACATCGAGGAGAGCTGCCGAAAGCAAAGATGCCAACGAGGGCTTGGAGACTGCACATGCTCGAGGCCAGGGGGAATGTGGTAGGTTTTAATTAAAGTCATTATTCCTTCAGGAAATACAGGGGGAAACAAAATGCACATCTAGCTCCAGGCCCTCACGTAGGCAAAGCTGTGCCTAATCACAGGTGCCATCTCTCTGTACCAGCGCTGTGTTTCTGGGTGACAGGCTGCTGAGTTTGCTGTCCTGGGTCCAGAACTCCTTTTATTAGTTTTTGCAAAGGTGGGTTGTTAATTCTGGAGCCAGATACACACAGCAGCTGGGAGTGTGAATCCTTAACTGGCTGAGGGACTGGTGATCTCCCTGCTGTTGCATAGAGAAGCCCTTGGAGTTCTTTTAACTTAATGGCTGTTGCCTGCAGCTCCCTAAAGACCACAGCCTGAGCACAGAGCTCTCTGATCATATCCTCTTCCCATTCCCTGGCAGGAGCTATCAGTGGGATCTCCCACTGCATCTGAGTGCTGGGTAATCTGCTGTGTTCAAGCCACTTTACACTACCACACTGCATAATTTAAAGCAGGGTGATAGCTCGGGTTTAGCAAGCCCCATAAGGGAGGTTTCTTCACTGTTGCATCCTACCAGATTTGTGCTTGCAGCACAGAAGAGTATTACTCTTGGCAGGCACCAAATATAATTTCAGCGAGGGACAAAGAGGTATTTACAGACTCTTCCATAAAATTAAACTTCCAATCAGTTTTTTCAGGCACTTACCTTCCATTCTGAGGTAATAAAAGCAGTGGTAAAAGGCTGAATGAGTACAGGAGATTTGTGTCTAGCTCTATGCTTGAAAAACAAGAATGTAAAATGAAATGCAGTGGGTTTTTTTTTCCAGCTCCTGTTGAGGCTGCCTCTTCTGACCGTTCATGAGACTGACCTCTTTTGTGTAGTGTCAGATTCACCCGGTGGTACATGTGTCAGTTACCAAAGTACATCTGGGCAGAGGGGGAGGAAAAAGAGGGGACTCAAATGTAGGAAAAAGAAAGTATCAGTGACACAGGAAGGAAGGTTATTTACCATATATAGGAAATATAATTGCCTATTATTACAAGCTTTTGAAGTTAAAATAATTCCATTTAAATACTTGAGAGCTTTGAGAAATTAAAGTACAGCAGGCATAATACGATTTTAACATTATGCTGGGAATCATTTCATTCTTTACTGTGGAAGAAATTTTTTCATAATAAAGTTTTACTGCGGTTTCCCTTCCAATTGTCAGTGTTTCCATAGCAAGTCCAGCAGCTGGAAGCTGATCTTTAGTGCTAGCTGCTAGTTTTCTCTGGTTTTCTGCACTTCTACTGTTTCTGTACTCAGTAAGGCCATGGTCTGGCTGTTCTGGCTGTCCAGGTCCCCCTGAGTCCCGTGGGAATGTTGCAACTGCAGTGTTCTGTGCAAACATGTTGTCCTCTCAAACTATGCAAATTTTTTTTTTTCAAATTCACTCCCCTCAACCAAAATCCATTCCTCAGCCAAAATCCTACCCATAGCATGATGATCACCAATTTGTGACTAAGAAGCATCCTTCCTTATGACTCTGCTTCATCTCCCTTCTTGCTGCCTAGTCAAGCTGTAAATGTATATGCTGCCCTGCAGGCATTCCTCCTTTGGATTAGAATGCCATTGGAGTGCCTGGCCTGGGAACGAGCCCCTCTGTCAGTCAAGCACAGAGACCTTCAGGACTCTCTATGAATTTATTATAAACCATTATTCATTTTTAAGTACTGCTTGTAAGTGGAGAGAGGGTCACCCCATCGCTTCCCTCTGCAGCAGCGCTGCTGAGGGAGGCTGGCACTGCCCCTTTTCTCTGTTGCTGTACAAAGCTGAGCATCTTCTCAGTGGTACAACCTGAGGTGTCATATCTTGATCTCGATTTCTGCTCATGAAACAGTTCTTTCCATTCCCCACAAAGGATGGCATCAGGAAAATGAACGAGGAGCCTGGGGATGGAGGTGGGTTACAGAGGTGCCTTATTAATTCAGAGGGTCAGCGATTCAAAAGACAGCAATAGCACAGGGACTAAAGCAGAGGCTTCTTCCTATTTATCTTCTTCACAGTGTGAAGTTTAGACAAATCTCCAGATGTGAGGAGGGGAATCTGAACACAAACATGTAGTGTTTGTATGTCACTCTTCCAGTCAGAAACCCACAGGGAAAGTAGTTTGGCAGGCACCTCAGGAATGAATGAATGAAGGATCATGGACCGCGTTCGGTCCAGGCTTGAGTGTGACTGCACTTGTTTTATTTCTGCTCTGAAGTTGTCTGTTTAGAGAACCTGCACCTTTTGGAGGTGCTGCACTGGTTTGATCTGTAAGAAAATGGATTATTCTGGCTCTTTGAGCAATGCTCAGAAAACTTCCCTTTTCTCTTGCAGACCTCCTGGATCATGAACCTGCTGTTTCTCCCTTGCTCCCACGGAAGGAGAGGGTGGCCCTGGAGAGCAGTTTGAATGAAGATGAGCGGCTGCTTCCAAAAGACAAAAAGCACAACCTCTTCAGTGCCCTGATCAAGAAGAAGAAGAAAACTGCCCCTACCCCTCCGAAACGGAGCAGCTCCTTCAGGGAGATGGACGGACACTCAGAGCGCAGGGCGGGCGGGGAGGAGGAGTGCAGGGATGCTGGCAATGGAGCTTTCATTGCCCCCCCTGCAGACACAGCTGACCCCTCCAAGTTCCAGAGCCCGAGCAATGGGGCTGGTGTCACCAACGGGGTTGTGGCTGGGAACTCTGGGTTCTTATCTCCCCACCTACGGAAGAAGTCCAGCACGATGAGCAGCAGTCGAGGGGTGGCTGGTGAGGAGGAGAGCAGTTCCAACTCCAGCAAGCGTTTCTTGAGGTCCTGCTCAGCCTCCTGCGTGCCCCACGGAGCCAAGGACACAGAGTGGAAATCCGTGACTCTGCCTCGGGATTTGCAGTCCACGGGACGCCAGTTTGATTCCTCCACTTTCGGGGGGCACAAGAGTGAGAAGCCAGCGCTGCCTCGGAAGCGGGCGAACGAGGGCAAGGCTGACATTGCTGTCAGGGGAACAGTGACCCCTCCTCCACGGCTGCTTAAGAAGAATGAAGAGACTGCTGATGATGTGTTCAAAGATGCAGAGTCGAGCCCTGGCTCCAGCCCTCCCACCCTGACACCAAAACTTGGCCGCAGGCAGCCTGCTGCCCCTGCTTCCTCCAGCGGGCTCCACAAGGATGATGGAGTCAAATCCAGTGCCTTAGGTACCACTGTGATGATGGACCAAGGTTCTGCTGCCAAACCCAACCCTGCTGGGTTCGTGGGGGCCAGCAAAGCTTCCTCTGAGGAGCCACGCCTGAGGAGGCTCAAGCAGACCTCAGAGTCGGCAGGGAAGGACAAAGGGAAGTTATCGAAGCTGAAACCAGCCCCTCCACTCCCACTGTCTTCATCCTCCATTGCCAAGCCTGGGAAGGTTTCTCACAGTCCCAGCCATGAGGCAGCAGCAGATGTGGTGTCTGGGCCGAAATCCAAACAGTTGACTCAGGTTGGAGAGGCTGCAGGCAGTGATGCTGTCAAGCCAAACCAGTCAGGGGAAGGTGTGAAAAAGCTGGGGATCCCCTCTGTACCAAAGCCACAGTCCTCTACAAAGCTGCTGCTGAGCACAGCAACCCCAGCTGCCTCTTCCTCAACCATACCCTCTGCCCCAGGCGGGGACCAGACGTCATCCACAGCCTTCATCCCCCTCATATCCACCAGGGTCTCACTGCGGAAGACCCGGCAGCCCCCGGAGAGGATTGCCAGTGGCACCATCACCAAAGGGGTGGTGTTGGAAAGCACCGAGGCTCTACGGCTCGCCATCAGCAAGAACTCTGAGCAAATGGCCAGCCACAGCGCCGTCCTGGAGGCTGGCAAGAACCTCTACACCTTCTGTGTGAGCTACGTGGACTCCATTCAGCAGATGAGGAACAAATTTGCCTTTCGGGAGGCCATCAATAAGCTGGAGAACAACCTAAGGGAGCTTCAGATCTGCCCCGCCACCGCTGGCAGCGGCCCCGCGGCCACCCAGGACTTCAGCAAACTGCTCAGCTCGGTGAAAGAAATCAGCGACATTGTTCAGAGGTAGCAAGAAACCAGGCTGAGAAACAAACAAGTGAATCAATCAATCACAATGGGCCAAAGCCAGCTGTGGAGAGAGTAATGTGTGGACTGACAAAGGAGAGGGGTGTTCGGGTGGGGCTGTGCCAAGGACGCAGACTGTGAATGGACATCCCCGCTCCAAAGGGCAGGGCTGTGTTCAGGAGGCACTTCCCACCCTCTGAACTCAGATTCCCTGTGTTTCATATACTTGTAATCGTCTTAATCTGTGGAGTTCTTGCCTTGTGGACTACAAGTCTAAATGCTGATGTCACACCATGCCTTTTTATTAATATTTTATTGTTCTGGACAGACCGTTGAGGCTGAAGCCGGACTGGTGGACACTGATATGACCTCCTCCTCAGGAGGACTTTGTACTGCATTTTTGTCCCCTTCCTGTGCCCTCCTCTGCATGAGGATGAGTGTTTGGATAGCAATATACCCACTGCATTTCTTGGGAGAGTTTGCCCAGCACGTGGCCCTGGCCCAAGTCTGACATTTACCTGACACTAATGCGACAGATTTGGTGCTTGGGAGGGAAGGGGGGGAAACTATTAATGTAAGATTTTTTTAATGACAGAATGCTACAAGTAATGATTGCCCAAATTCTTCCTCTGATTGCACCTGCTACCCTTCATTTCTGTGTTTTCAGTAGTTTCTCAGTGTGGTTGAGCTCCAGTGGGTTGCTTGGGCTCGCAGTGTTGGAGGCAGCACCCGCTGATGTCCCAGCCCAGGAGCCTGTTTGTGGATCTCCCTCGGCAGCAGAACAGGCCTGGAGGAGGAATGTGGTACTCTGGTGATGTCTGACACTAATCAGGCTGGTCTTTGGGGTGGGGGTCACAGAGCTTGGGTGGCAGTGGGAAGGGATGGCTCGGGGTGAGCTCTGGGGCCCCACTGTGCCTCCAGCAGCTGTTCTGGCTGAGCCTGCACCTCACGCTGGGTGAGAGCTGCTGTGTCTCCAGTTGAATTTCCAGCTGTTTGTTTTGTGAAGGGAGATGGAGCCTGCCCTCCTGCAGAGCTTTGGGGGGCTGTGGTGCCTGCCTTTCTGTGCCACTGGAACCCCCTGGGAGGAGCTCCAGTGGTTACTCTGGGGTTAAAGCATTCCTACCTTCCTGCCAGCGTGGTTCCATCCAGCATCAAACAAGGATCTGTGGAGACTGCAGACACTTCTCTGGGGTGCATCTCCCAAGGAAACTGCCACAGCATGCTGACAGCAAGACTCCTGGCCTTCCTTGCCAAGGTCCTGTGACCTTCCCAATTAATGCTGGGAACTAACTGTGACTGGTGACAATAGTGAAAGAACAAGGTTTAGGGCTATTAACAGTGCAATTTAACTCCTCTTAACAGTTCCAGACATGAGAAAAACACATTTCCCACTTTCTGTTCCCCTGTAACTCGTGACCCCTCTTGTGTATCTTGAACACTAATTGCCTTCAATTGTATTTTATGCTGTTCTCTTTGGAACTGTTTGTTTTGTATATGATTTCTAGTAGTTCACTCGTGTGTGTTCATGCCACTTCTCGCCCTCACAAACAGCCATGACTTAACATGTGACAAATGTTCAAAAGAAAATACACACTTCTGCCACAGGCTGCCTTTAAAAATGTAAGAAAAACCCCAACCCTTGAATTGTCTCTTTCCTGGAGGTACTGTTTTTACTTTGATAACATATTGTGCCACTATATTATACATTTGTATCTTGTTATTACACACTTTTGTAGACTTGTCTTTTTTACAGTGTGTAAATAGCTCTGTCCTTCATCTCTGTGATACTTAAGGGGGTCATTTCCCCTTTAATTTAGTCCAGTACAGATTGTTTCTGTACATGACTTTCAATTCTTCTCTCTTTCTCTATTTCCATTTTTTTGATTTGTTTTTTATTCCAGTCTCTCTTGCGTAGTATATTTAAAAATAAATCAATGTTGAGGAAAACTCATGTTTGTCTGT